>JANHGN010011749.1:28812-39303 GCA_024605025.1 Megaceryle maxima | reverse complement strand
AGGAGGAAAAAGGCTGATCATAGAATCATAGAATCATTTCCATTAGGAAAGACCTTTAAGATTGAGCCCAACCATTAACCTAACACTGCTCAACCCACCACTAAACCATGTCCCTAACCACCTCATCTATATCATGAGTCACTGGTTTTGAATTCACTTTATCTGAAGTTGTCCAGGTTTTAAATTCAGCTGATACTTTAATATACTTGAAAGTTGATCAAAACATATACCTGAGAATGTAAGATTGAATATGTATGGTAGCCTTGTATGATCCAAAGTACAACTCGATCCATGTCCTTCCATCATCTGGAATGGAAGGAAAACAATTGCCATAATCCAAGATGAAACATTTTGATTAGGTTTTAAATCATTAGATGAGTTGATGAAAAAATAAAAAAAAAGGTTGAGAGACATGCTTGGGTACAAGAGAGAGAAATTAAAGAATTAAGAATTCTGTCTTGTTAGGAGGCAGGAGATTGGGAATGCTCATATACAAAGTAACAAAGCAATCTTCAACACAAAGATCATGCTGTTATAAGTGGACCTGATAAATGGATGGGAATCTAGATACCTGGTTAACTCTAACAAGTATAAGACTTTTCATATCAGCTGAATTAAGTTCCATGTTTTCATAGAAGCTCTTTTTTGGAGTCATCATTTTTATTCCAGTCAGGATTAATTTAATCTAATTGTAGGCATATGAAGAAGATTTAGCTAAATATCTATTCTCCCTCTGTCATTCATGGAAAGACAAAGAAGTATTACTATGATATAATCCATCAAGCTCCAGATGATTTTTCCACTTGTGTTACCTATTTCTGGAAAAACTATTACACAGTTTATTTACATGACAAAACTAAACTGATTCTCTAAGATTTATAAAGCCAAATAAATATCCCTTAAATTAACATGAACCCTTATCAAGACATGTTAAAACTGGTATTTTAAAGAATTGAGAGAAAATAGTTCTTGTATGGAACCACTGTAATATTAAGAAACTGAATTAAAAAGTCCATTGCATTTTCACATAAACCCATTGTCTCGGAACTCCTTATAAAAATCCATCTGTCTCCTGTTATTTCCTCTTACTTCATATGCTTGATTCTCAAGGGCAAGATTGCCATTTGTCTTTTATTTATAAAGTATCTACCACAATTCACTCGTGATTTAAAATTTCTTATGGTGTCATCATCAAAGTAATGATACCTCTAGAAATCATAATGTCTGAAAATTTTTCTGCTATCTATTTCCTTTTCTTCTGTTTCTTGCAACTAAAGCTAAATCTATGCTTTAACACATGAAAATTTATTCATATTTGATGCATTTTCACTCTGTTACATAGCCAATACTCCTCTCTTTCTGATGAGAATGACAAAGACTGTGAATAGAAAGTTGTAAAGGAACTGGTGTGATAGAAGGGAAACATTTCTCAAGTCTAGGTGGGGAGGAAGTATTAGTGATAAACTGCCAGTTTCACGCTTTCTCTGGCAACCTACGTTACCTTTTTCCCTCTAATACTACAACAGCATGAGTAGGTCTCTGACACAATGACTGCATTATCCACTGATGGAATACACAGCTATTATGTTGGTCTATGTTTCTGCATTTGACAAGGGGCAGCTATAATTTTACTTTGTGTGTGCATTTCACCTGCAGCCTTTCTGAAAGTACTCATCTGTATGCAGTGAGGCTGAGAGCCAGGCAAGCACATGTTCTGCCCCTGTCCACGGAATGTCACAATGGCAGCACCTAGGAAATGCATTAATATTTATGGGAAGAGAACAAAGAAATCAGAACATCTCTGTCTGCCTTTCTCAATTTGTTCCACTTTTTATAAATTTAATTCTGGAATAACTTTTGGAGGGATAAATCTTGCACCAGTTACATCAAGAATGCACATGTATGATATTCAAATGTAATTGAGAAACTTCATGCTGATTTTTCTTCAGTGAGTTTGTGATTCCCTCCAATTTTTTTTTTAAACGTAACACCTTTTAATCTCACTTCTAAAGAAAAGACATTTATTAAGCACTTTCTCCACATTAAGAACTTCTGTCTGTTTCTTGTTTAGGATGTTTAAGGATTCACAGGTATCACAGGGTGATACCTCCAAAGTCCAGAAATCAGTTGGGCAGAACCAGAATATCAGAATCCATACTGAGGATCTTATTAATATTTACAAATATCTGAAGGGTGGGTGTCAAGTATAGGGGGATGGTTTCTTTTCAGTGGTGCCTTGTGACAGGACGAGAGGCAATGGACACAAACTGGAACACAGGAAGTTCCACCTCAACATGAGGAGACACTTCTTTCCTGCAGAATGTTGGAACCTAACCAGGCTGCCCAGAGAGGTTGTGGAGTCTCCTTCTTTAGAGACTTTCAAGACCCACCTGGTTACATTCCTGTGTGGCCTGCCCTGGGTGATCGTGCTTTTGCAGGGTGGGCTGGGCTGGATGATCACCAGAGGTCCAACCATTCTATGATTCTATGATATGTATGTAATGCCACCTTCATATATGAAACCATCCTAGTGGTCCACAGTAATTCATATTTCCCTTCCCACACCAAGAAGTACAGAGTGACCAAGAGCTGTATGTATTTGTTAGTGCTTGAGATACTTCCTCCAGCACCCTATTCACTTCTGTGTTCTCTGCAGGAGTGTCTGGAAGTGAAATATCTCCTGTGAGAGAGAGAAAGAATTAATACAGTTCCTAGTACTGGATGTCTGAAGTATCATCTAATAAATAAATTCCTGCTGTGTTGTTGCTTTTTCCAAACTGAGCACTTTCAAGTACCATTTTATTCTCTGTGCAACCTGAGTGGTTAATGAATCACCAGAACTCTGGAAGGTGGGCAAATGACCTCCTGCAGACAGCTGTACTGCCGTAACAGGCAAAGTGATGTTTCTTGCAAGGAATGACTTGCCCATCCAGTCAATGGATTGAGGTTTTAGAAATCAGGTTCAAATACTTTGCCACATCTGTGTCACTGAGTCCCCTTCTACCTTGTGTCTAGTCAATGCTAAATTCTTAAAATCGGGGATTGTCTCTTGCCATGTTACAGCTGCAGTGTCTGGAAGTACAAAGCTTTCAATACATGATGTATATGATGAATAATTTGTTAGAAATCGGGACATGTGTGGTCTAGCTATAATTAAAGAAGGGCAGGTGGGCACTAAACCCCCTTTTCCCATTCATTTTCACACACTCACTCTCATAAAGAGCCACTATGCTCACACTGCATTTTGTGATGGCAGCCTCTATATTCCCTTGTAGATTCTTGTGGGAAGGGACTGGATGAGAAGAAGCTGGATGAGTAGCCAAAGCTGTGATAAGGGAGCAGGAACTGGAGCCAAGAAAGGGAGTACAACCAGTTGCCAAGACACTGCTTCTGTGCCAGGAGATGAAAATCTATTACAGTAGTCTCCTGGTCAGGTACCTTTAAAAGCTGTGCCCAAGGAGGTTTAGACTGGACATTAGGAAGCATTTCTTTACCAAGAGGGTGTTCAAACACACAAGATTTCTAGGAAGCTGATCAATACCCCAAGACTGTCAGTGTCTAAGAGGCATTTGGTTAATGCCCCTAACCACATGTTTTAACTTGGTCAGCTCTGAACTGATCAGGTGCTTGGACTAGTTGTAGGTCCCTACCAACTGAAAAAATCCTATTCTACTCTTACTTCCCTCTTTACTTGAGTTAAAGCGTTCAGTAATTCCCAAGGACTTGTAAAAGGCATAGGTTTTTCTGCTTTCTGTAGAAAAAGTGTCAACTTTCAGCACAGACACTGCCAGGTGCTCTCTCAAGCTGCAAATCTCTTCCAAGTCAAACTGTCCATGCTAGTCAAAGGATTATTGAAAAGGGGGTTTGTGTGAGTTATAAATGGAGAGTTCAGTCCTTGACTGTTGTCAAGACTACTATGACAACAAAAGGCTCAGCAACATTATGGTCTTAGAGCTGTTAACCTTGTCTCCCCAGAGTTGCTTGACTTTCTCTGAGTCACTTTTAATGTGTGCATGCACATTACTCCTTCAATTCCAGTCACTAGCTTTTGAGTTTCAGCTGTAAAAATTCTTCTTGAAAGCTTATGAGTATAGTTACTGCATTTAATCTTCTTGAGAAAAGGACAGAAAAAAATATAAACACCATTCTCCACCCCTCACAGATATAACCTATCTGAAGGATTAATAGTTCCCAGTGATGCATTGAAATTTTTAAATATATTTTATTTCTGTGTTTTCTAATGGATTCTATTGCTTTGGGGAATAAAGGAGAGGCAAACGGCTTTTTAAGAATAAGTCACCTTCTGCACCGGGACATATTGGCAAAGATCATGTCTTGCTTTTTCAAATGCTCACAACCAAAATATCTGGTTTATCATTTAACAGTTCTTTGACCCTAATGTTTACTCCTGTGTCCTGTTTGTCTTCAGCTAAATGTGAAACCTGTTGGCCAACAGCTCTCTGTGGGTGAAAGCAGAGGAAGATCAGGTAACTTAAGGGTTATTTCCATGAAATGTCTCAAAGATTTGGAGAAAAAATCTGCATGTATATGTGCATTTTAACTATGGGTAGCACTTGGTGAGATGAACCTTGCTTTTAATTTGCTACCATCATGTGAATAAGTAATTCAATAATGATGCTGGCAGCAACAATTTCAGCTTAAGTGGCTCCTGGAATATAAATTTGGTTCATCTTCTTTGTGGGGACACTAGCTCAATACTCTCTAATGCTGTCAGCTTTGCTCCCTAAAGATGTCTTCCCAGAGACTACTCTGTATCTGTTAATTTTGAGGGATAAGAAAACAAGAAATCAGTTCCACAGCTTCCATGATGACTTAATTCTTTATTACTTACATATCAATATTATGTTCCTTTTTTCTAAACAAAATATTACAAATACAGCAAATTGTTGCTGTGGCTCCACACACTTATTTGGTAGCCCTGGGCTACAGTAATTTAATTTGTTTATCACATAAAATTGCTCTGCTTTCTCTACTTTTTTTCTGATTTAAGGTAGTAAACATCCCAAAATTTAATACTGAAGCAAGCTTATTTTAATATGTAAAGCCAGGCACTGGAATAAAATACTTTAAAAAAAATTAAAAAATAAAACAAAAATTAAAAGCTAGTTTAAAAGCATTGCTAACTTTCTTTCTGTAGCAATAAACTGTAAACCTCCATGAAAGTTACATATTCTCTCAGAAATATCATATTTATAGGATTGGTTATTCATTTTGCTTCATGGAGAACAAAGTTTGAATTTACCTAGACCAAAATGACTAAAGTAAGAATATTTTGATAGTGACACCTAATAAAAATATTGATAAAATAAATTTGATAATCCCAGTTAAATGTTGAATAAGCTGAAAACTGCATCAGAAAACCACTGCATGTTTGACGTATTTGATAACATGTTCTCCAAAGAGAGACTTAAGATTAATTGAGAATGGAAAGTGAACAAGATTCTCAATATTCTGTCCTCTATTTAAAGGTTGACATGCTCTGGTTAAGTCAAAGACAGATTTACCACATTGAAATATATCTTATGCTAGAAAGAAACACCGATTTTAAAATACAGAAATATATTGATAACATTACTAATTATTAATGATCTGATATTAATGTCTGCTATTTGGAGGAAAAAAAAATTAGAGCTGTTGACCTCCAAATGCTGATTTTATTTCTGTATTTGCTTGCCACTCCAAAGTCGATAAAGATGCTGAGTCAGTTTTCTGTTGCTATAATAATGGATTCGGGAAAAGGAGAAATTCTCTGGCATTATCCATTTCAAGAAAATACCAAAGTGATAATACAAGTCTCTCTATATTTTTTTCTTATTTTAGGATCGGGAAATCACTGTGATTATTTAAGAAACCAATTGTCTAGTGTTCAGAAAGAATAGTGAAGTGCTGGGTGGAAAAACTTGTAGGAACAGAAAAACATACATTTTTATGGAAGGGCTTAAAGATCTCCGCTTCTCTTTCATTTTATACCATTCAAGATAGAGATTAACTTGGTTCCAAATCATGTAACATTTTTCTGAACTGTCAGTACACTCAAATGTCAAAAGATGATTTGCCTTAAGTTATTGCTGGCTTATTAAAAAGTAGGAAAAAAAAATAATAATAAAATGAGCAACAGCAGCAGTTTGAATTCAGTTTATTCACTGACTTTCCTGTGCAAGCCTGCTTGGCATGTGAATACTCCTGTGACCATACAGCACTACATTTCATGAGGGTTGTTCTGCTATTCAGTGTCCTCAACAGGCTGGAGAACTAAACCCGTGGGAACCTCCTGAAGTTCAAAAAAAGTACAAATCCTACATTTGGGGAGAAATAACCATCTGGGAAGGATCTTGGCACAGAATCATAGAATCATTAAGGCTGCAAAAGACCTCCAAAATCATTAAGTCAAACTGTCTACCTAACATTATCATGATCACAAAACCATGTCCTGAAGTGTCATGTCTACACATTTTTTGAACACATCCAGGGATGGTGACTCCACCACCTCCATGGGCAGTTTGATCCAAAGCTTCACCACTCTTTCAGTAAGTAAGTTTTTCCTTATGTCTATTCTAAACCTTTCCTGGTGCAACTTAAGCCCATTACCTCTTGTCCTATCACTACTTACTTGGGAGAAGAGAAGAGCACCCATCTCACTACAACTACTTTAAGATAGTAGTAGATGGCAATAAGGTTGCCCTCAGCATCCTCTTCTCCAGATTAAACAGTCCCAGTTCCCTCATCTGCTCCTTATAAGACATGTTCTCTGAACTCCTCACCATCTTCCTTGCCCTTCTCTGGACCCACTCCAACACCTCAATGTCTTTCTTGTACTGCATTGCCCAAAACTGAACACAGTGCTCAAGCTGCAGCCTCACCAGTGCCGAGTAGAAGGGTACCATCATTTCCCTACTCCTGTTGGACACACTGTTTTTGATACAGGCCAGAATCGTGTTGACCTTCTTGGCCACCTGGGCACACTGTTGTCTCATGTTCAGCCAGCTGTACACCAGCAGCCCCAGGTCCTTTTCTGCCAGGCAACTTTCCAGCCACTCCTTCCCAAACCTGTAGTTTTGTCTGGGGTTGTTGTGACCAACATGCAGGACCTGACACTTGGCCTTGTTAAACTTCATACAGTTGACCTTGGCCCATTGATCCAACATGTCCTGAACCCTTTGTAGCACCTTCCTACCCTCAAACAGATCAACCATCCCACTCAATATGGTGTTACCTGCAAATTTACTGAGGGTGCCCTCAATCCCCTCATCCACATAGCTGATAAAAATATTGAGGAAGATTGGTCCCAAAACTGAGCCCTGAGGTCCTGAAGGTCCTGGTGGACAACAAGGACCATGAGCGAACAACATGCCATCATGGCAAAAGAAAACAAACAATGTCTTTGGATGGTGTTAGGTACAGTGTTGCCACCAGCTGGAGTTAGGCGATCCTTCCTCTCTGCTCAGCACTTATGCTCTGCACAACAGCTGGGGTGATGTGTTAAGTACTGGAGTAAGCAGTACTGGAGAAATGGACACACTGGACCAAGGCTGGAGCATCTTGTGTATGAGGAAAGGCTGTGAGAGCTGGTACTGTTCAGCCTGGAGAATAGAAGCTCTGAAGGATTTATCCATGAGCATATTTATCTAGTGGGGCATGTGGGGGGACTAAAATAGATGGAGGCAAATTCTTCACAGTGGTGCCCAGTAACAGGACAAGAAGCAAAGACGACAAACTGAAATGCAGGAAATTGTATTAAACATTAGAAAGCAGATTTTCTTTTATTTACCCTGAATGTGGTCAAACAATGGCACAGGACACCCACGGAGGTTGTGGAGTTTCCATCCTTTATTCAAAACTTAACTGGACATTGCCCTGAGTAATGCCTTGCTTTAGGTGACCATGTTTGAGCAGAGGTTTGGACTAGATGTTCTCCAGTGGTCTGTCTAGCTTCAGACAATGAGGAAAACAAACCTATATTTCCATATGTTCTATCCTGTTGATTTCACTGAAGGAAAATTGTATGTTAAGAAATATGAACTTGAAAGTTATATTTGTCCTTGTTTATAGTGTGGATTTTGAGGGGACTTAGGTGACAGCAGGTTAGCCAAGTCCTAGAATCCTCACACTCACAGTCCTGATGACTTGATATCTGTCTCTTTTTTAAGGAAAAGGAGAAAAAAACCCCATAGCTTGACATTAGGAAAGTAGTGTGTGTAGGTGTTTTTGTTGTTGTTGTTGTTGTTGTTGTTTGAGGGCATAGGGTTAAGTATTTTATATTTAAGTTTAAGACACAAGAATGCAGAAAGACAGTCATGGAAATATACACATAAACCATAAAAGGAGGATTTTATTGCCTAAGTATAGGTGTATGCTACCATTTTAAACAGGTGAAATTTCACTTGCTTTTTGCTGCCACTTCCAGAGGAGCCTGTGTCTGTTGTGATTCTGTGTTAAATCTATTATAACCATGAAAAAATCTTTAATTTTATCAAGCATCTCAAGTTGTATGAGGCACATATTTAAGATACCTTATCAGAATTCCATTCTCCAGCACTTGCAGACATTTTGACTTCTGTGTAACTCTGTCAGCTGTGGACAGATTTATCAGAGTCTTTAACACAGACACAAAACCCCATATTTTTAACCAAACTGTAAATAACTTTACCAGGCCACAGAGATATGCTAACAGCTTTCTTTTTGTATGCATGTTTATACATTACTTTGCACAATTTTTTCATGAAAATTGTCTCTGTAATGAAGCATTATGTATTAAAAATCCTCAGCTCTCTTCTGTTCCTAATAATATCAATTGTCTATATACTTGATAAGTGAAATAATATTAGATCGTCTATCTGTAGAACAGGCATGACAGCATCCTCAAAACAGCAGAAAGGAAAGCATATAAGAAGTGCCCTCCCACCTTTCAGACACAATTCCTGATCCATAGTTTTAAGTTTGTTATTACTTTTAATATGTTTGGAGAAACTATTCCTGGTCAGGACATCATTATTGCAGGGATCATTAATTTGAAGAGACGCAAACGAAAAATAAGGAATTTGTATTTCAGTCACAGAATGGATCAAAGAAAACTTTCCTAGGGCAAGGTGCTGTTGTCAAGATTGTCCTGAAGAAAGGAAAATCATTACAGAGGATTATCTATAACAGTGGTTCTCAACCTTTCTTTCAGCACGTGTACCCCAAGGCAGAAATACATTGTGACTGATTATGATTACCACACACACACACAAAGACTCACTCTCCTACAGATATATTTTTGCACCTGCTTTATAATGTTTTGTGATGTTATTTCTAAAAGCAGGCCTACCATAAACATATGCACATTCTCAGCTTAATAATTATAACAGTAATAATGAAAATATAAATGTTATGCTCCCAGGCAGTGACTCAACAAACATTGAAAAATGCATCCTTTGTTTGGAGAAAGATGTGACAGGAGATTCACTCCATAGCTGTTCCTTGGTTATTGCTCAGTGGAGCTTCTCAAAGGTCATCATTTTAAGGTGATATTTCTGGGGAAACATTGATCATTTCACTACCAATTATCCATAGACCTGTTGTGACTGGTTAAAACGTATCCTTTAATTTTATTAACTTGGCACATCCTTGGAACTTGCTTGGGTAGTGGGACACTATCTGAAACTGTACTGGAACTGTAATGGAACTCATTCTCCAGGTTACTTTGCAACAGCTTGTACCAGTGCAGCTCTGCTTTCCTCCTAGAAACATGTGGCCTGATACTTGCTGTCTATTTGGAACATTGCTTTGTCATGCTGCACCAATTTCTGAGTATCTAGGAGGCTGGGATAAGTTGTCATGAGGTAGAATGATGCTTAGACACATGAATACAGCATAGAATTTGGTACTATATTGTGGTCCTGTTTAGATTTCTAGTGTAGACCTAGTTCCTGGGACACTATAGCATGTCCAGTTAATGGACAAAATGGTTTCTAGGATCTTGCTCTTCTTGGCAGTGATATTTAGAGTTCTTATAGCTGTTATTTAATACTCAGACCAATTAAATTCTTGCCCAGAGTAGAGCTCAGAGCTTCTTCCATACACATATTTTAGAAAGAAATATGTTTCAAAGCAGAGGACTCAGCACTCGATTTCATAACATTTCAGTGTACTGTACTGGAGTACAGCAAAACATTTCTTCGTTCTTATCCATTCTGATAGCTGAAAAAAATAATAATACCTATCTCACAGTCATAGGATAAAGAATAGCTATAGAGCTTTCTTAGCTTCTTGGCTAGAAGTTGTGAGTTGATAGTGAAGACATTTTTTATGAGATATTATGACATTTGTTAAATGTACCTCAGTTCACACTCAAAAAAAAAAAAATCTTCAGAACATGGAAGAAGAAATGCAAAGAAAAGCGAGTGGGGAAAAAAAAAAAAAAAAAGAAAGAAAAAAAAAAAAAAAAAAAAAAAAAAAAAAAAAAAGGAAAAATAAAATTGCAAAAAAAAA
>JANHGN010011749.1:16210-28712 GCA_024605025.1 Megaceryle maxima | reverse complement strand
CTAGTTTCCTTTTCTAATCACTAAGTCTCTCTCCCTTATTCCCTTTCTCTTCCCCTTTGGGGAGCGAGGGGGGTTAATAGAGAGTATCTGTTATTGGTCTAAGGGGCCACCCTGACCCTAAACCATGACGCTGTCATAGCTATACACAGCCAAAATCTGATAATTGTTGTAACTTTAAATATATCAAAGACAGAAAAGTTACTTCAAGCTGATATATTTAAATGAGAGAATAAATTGGTCATAAATGTAAGAGTCCCATTATAAAATCTGTTACTTGTTAGACCATTGCACTGTGCAAGAAGGTATGAGTAGATTGTGATAAAATTATGCACACGGAATCTAGAATTACGGATCCTCTGAAGTATTTCATGTCATTTCAATCAAACTGAAAATCACACAGAAGGGAGATGTGCTCCCTCTTGAAAGTGAGTAGATTCAGGACATATACTTTCAGATTTGCATTTTAAATCTCCTTGGGTTTTCTTCTTATATTCAATGTGAGTTTTGTACATGTTTATTTATCTTGTCAGACCAGAAATTGTCAGGATTCTCTGAGAAAATGAAAGATATCCTTTTTAAAGCTTCATGTTGATATAAATATGAAAATGGATTAAACTCTGCTTCCAATTTTCAAACATATGTACTTCAATGAATATTAAATGGTAGACCCATATCATCATCATGACTTATTTACTTTGTAGAGTTTTTATCAAAAAAGGACTGGAGTTTGCTGTGGAGCGTGAAACTCCACTGTAATTGAGTTTAGAGTGGTAAAACCACTAAAGAGGCCATGGCCCCAGAGAGTTCCCTGAAACCTACCTGTCAGCTGGTGTTACATCACTGATCCAACAAGCCGTGCCTTCCTCTTCCCGCTAAAGACTTGTGTGGCAAAAAAAAAAAAAAAAGATTAAAAAACACCCGAAGTTGCTCCTAGAAAAAAAAAACCTTCTGCAACAGCTGCACAGTGTCAGCAGAAATAATGATCTGAAACTCAGCCTCCAAGGGATGCTAGTGTGGGTCCTAATTCTGTAAGGTGTCATTTCTTTCATTGCAATGCCATTAAGCATGAAAGTAACAGAGAAGTATTCTTTCACCAAAGTATAACAAGAAAGAGAAAAGGTACTTCAGGATATTGACAGGAAAAGGTGTCTTGTTTTGCTAGAAGAATCATCTTAAATGATCCATGCATAAAAATGGTAATTTAATTTCCACTACCATCAAAATCACACATTTTAATATTGTAGCTTTTGAACATGTACATTCACATGAAAACTGAAATTGTAATGTAATGTTTCTTTGGAGTAAAAGTTTTTTGCAGGTGGACTGAGCGACTCAGAAGACTGATACTAGGCTACTTTAAAATCACTGATTAAATCAGTTGTTAGGTGAAGTGTTCTGCTTGCAGAACTCCATTTACTTCAGTGGAGTTATATCTGTGTAGGATCTGGTTATAAGCCAGTAGTGACTGTTGATATTTAGCAAATGGTTTACTAGCCTGTTTTCTGTCCAGCATACAGGTAGATCTGAAGCAACACACACACACACACTATAATGTAAGCACCTGCAATTATAATATAAGCACCTGCAGTAGCCCTTTTTAGCAGAAATAAGGAGCTAAATGACATGGGAAATAGCTGCTTTGTGAAATGCAAGGTGATTTCTGCACCAAAATATTGAGGCGAGCTGGCAGGGCCATGCGAACAGTTTTCAAAAATGGCACACTTGTTCTATTTTTGGCATGAAAAGAGTCTTTCGTCTTCAGACTGTCATGTAAGTCCCTTCACAAAAGCAAGCACCTAGCTTCAAAGACAGTTAAGTGCCCGAGCCTTATTTAAGAGCTTACCTCTGCTGAAATCACTGTCATTCTGACGCTGGATCAAAGTCTCTAAAAGAAAAGAGTCCAAATGTTTTCTTTTGAAAAGATGTAGCCGATCATATTGAGTCCCTTTTTCAAAAGAGGGAAAGAAGCTGCTCTGTTAGACTTGGATGTGTTTCAAGGATTGTGGCTGGCAGATGCATTGTTCTGAAAACTACTCCTGCCAGGTTTTTTATCTATTACACCTACATTAATATTCAGTGCAAATGAGTCCTTGGTTTAGTCTTTGAATTACTACTGTGATCATTGGTGATGAAATTGAAAAAGGATATGATATTTCTCCTATACCTTTGCGGTACATCAAAGCCTGAAATAGTGATTTCTAAAAAAGATGTGCTGCTCTTGGAGTTGTCCTGCTGTACCGTGCTTCAAAAATAGTTGCTGGGAGGAAAATTACAAATTGCTGTGCATTGCCTACTTGGCTTTAGCATGCATATACTACAAGTAGTAACTCCAAACTGGATCACTGCTGCAAAAAGGATACACAGAAACTTCCAACCTACTAAAGGATTGATTTGGGTTCCCAGTCTGTTCCTGAAGGAGAATAAGGCTGTTGTTAGTGTGAGTGCTCTCCTAGCTGTACAAAGGTATGCTTTCATTAAATCAGAGAAGACCACTGCAAAGTCAGTGTCCCAGTATTTCCACTTGCCTTCAACTTTGGACTTAGAGTCTTGAGTGATTATATATGAATATTGAAGATAATAAATCTGATGTCCCTCACTGAAAAAATCTTCTAATTGTCCATCTTTTCAAGTTTCTGCACATATTTGCAACCAAGAAAACCTTTAAGCACATAATGAAATTACAAAATGTGTGTGTTGAGAAGAAATGTTCGTTTTATCTATTGATTTGATCTTCATGTAAAGAAGCATGCTTTTTTCTTCAAAGGATGCAGCATAAACATTTTAAAATATTGCTTTCTCTGTACTATAAATAATTCTAATGTTAGTATTGATATATGAAAATAAAATTTAGTCTCCTGCCTTGATATTTTAAACTTGAGGGGCTATACCTATACCCATTGGTGAATACTTTGGTCTGCAGTACTGTAGCCTTGGGTGTGGTTTCATTTTCTCTTGGACTGTGGGCTGCTGCTAAAACGGGTGATTTTCCTTGAATGATCAGGCTGATGCTTCTGCCCAATATCTGCTGCAGGGTGTTATTTTTGGTAGCTATCTCATAGAGAACTACACTCCCCCCCCACCCCCCCCCAGTTAGTTGTCAGTTGGATCAACTCACTGACCTGTCAAAATCTGATAATGCAGGATCACTGGACCTGACATGAGGAGAGTGGTGGGAGCAGGGCACCACAGGAGGGTAATCTGAGTCACTTTTTTTGGCAATAGTCTAAGTGACACAGGATAAGATGTATCATGAAGTAACTTTGTAGTTAATAACAATGCTGTTTAATGACACTAAATAAACAGGGGAAATGTGACTCTGTATCTCTGAATTACCCTCTTTCCTCCTCTTACTCTGTCTCCACCAATGTAGAGCCTGCATTCACATCAGCATTAATTTTATCAGTACATCAAGAATATGAGAGATGTTTAAAATAACTGTTTCTGTAGAGTTTTTCTCAGGCAGTTTTTCTATATCTCTCTGACTGCCATATAGCTTCATGCCTCCAACCCTGCTCGCCAAGAACATTTTTTGGCATCTTTGAGTGGTCCAAAATGGAACAACCAAAGAAACAATGACACCTTACACCAAAGAATTTTCATTTTGATATATGTGGAAATGCACCAAATTTCAGGTGTTCATACTTGCCCTTACTGTGCCTTGAATGGTTCTAGCAATTACTTAGGAGAACTTTAGGGTAACATATTTTAGAAGTTTAAGCTTCTTAGTGGTAACAGAGTATTTGTGCTAAGAGAACTGCCAGAATGAAAATTGTGCTGTATGTTTGGCTGTGAATATCTGTGTTGCTGCTGATACCTCATCACAGAGTATGGCATAGCTGACAAGAACAAAAAAAAGCTGTCTTCATGTCTTCAACTTTCATTACCCATTTTGTTATTGTGTGAGGGTGATAATATAACATTATCTTCCTTACTGAAGTTTCAGGAAAACTATATTGCTACAATATGTTGCACAGCAAGCTGGGCTATCAGTTCCAGCAGTTTACTGAAATAAGTGATCAGCGCAATGTCCACAGTATATTCAAGGTATTTTATTGTAATGTTGGATAGCTCTGTTTCTTCAAAAGATTCATTACTTTTTGCATGTGCTAGTTGTCAAATGTTGACTGGCAGTTCTTAAACAGAAGTTGTTCAGAAATTCTTAACACATACTGACCAAACATCGTGAAGGTGAAAAATTCTTATTATTGTTGAGCTTTACGTTTAATACCCAAGCATAGTATCAGTAGCATGCCCAGTAACTGATGAAGAATATATAACCAATATTGTAAGCATTGTGGAAATGAATTGACGCTTCCCCTTCGACAAACAATATCCAACACTAGATGGCATGCTTGGCCTCAGGATCACATCCACTTTTGCAGGTCCTTGCGTTGCCTCAGCGTCCTCGTGTTTTGGTCTTTCTTCTGTGCAGTTTTAACAGAAGAAATGTAGGTGATGTTACAGAGCACAGATGGGCCACGCTAGTAAAGTTGAACCTCTCTTCTGTGATCCTCCCCAAGCTGCTTCTTTCCACAGATTTTTTTTTCCCCCCAAAATCACCTAATATGGAAAGAAAATGACACTGAAGTAGTAAAATTAGAGAATCAGGAATGAAAATAGTAAAGTAATAACAATAGTAACATTTTTAAGTAAACGGTATTTGATAAAAAATAAAAAAGAAAAAAAGGAGAAAGGGAATACAAAACTAACTTCAACAGGCATTTTCCTCCTCCTACATTCCATCTCCATCATCTATTATTTTTACACTGGGGGATTAAAAATTATTACATAAACTAAAAATAAATTGTTTCATGTCACCTTGATCTGAATCAGAATTTTACTTTATTTTATCACAATTTTTGTTTAGATCATTGAACAAAAAGAAAAAAAATCCGTAATTACAGTATCCAAAGTGATACAGTTATCCTCTATGCCAGGATCTAGTTGGATGTGATAGGATTGGGATTAAAGAGCAAAATGGGTGGAGCTGAGGATCCAATGTCCATGCAAAATGAGTTTCAGGGAGGTTACTTCAACTAGCTCTAATCTGCTTCTGTGGGCTGAATGCCCATATATCAGGTGAGGTCTTGGAGTTCAACCTCAGATTTAATTGCATTGGCCTTGATGATCTCTTGGGATGCTTTCCAAACCACAGTATTACAAAATCTTGTTGAAAGCCTGTTTTGCTTATGCTTGAAAAACACATACTATCTTTTCCCTGTATAGTACTTAGAAGTTCTTAGAAATTACAATACTGCTTATGATGTCGTCGACACAGTGCACAAACAGGTGGGTTTCTCTTGTACTTCTCTCCATCACTCAGCTGTAGAAAAATGCATGTTGCTTTGCTACCAGGAATAGAGACTTTAATGAATTCCTTGTCTCAATAAAGTATTTTCAGCTGTTCTTTGTCTCACTTTTACATGAAAATGTGCATCTCTCTATGGTATTTATGCCTCATCCTTTTCCATCACAGGAGGCCTGGCTACACAGTCCTGATGCTGCACTGATGATATCCAAGCACAGACCTCTGCTGCTCTTTTATAAACCTTCTCTACTCAACTGGGATTATTACCAAGGTATGATCTCCATGGTGAGAGCCTAGGATCAGATGTTTCTTCTTCCTGAAGGAGGGGAATCAGGACATAAAGCACGACTTTCTGTCGGAAGCTGGGATTCCTGTCCTGGCAAATGCAGGCACTGAACAGAGTGAAAAGCTATTCTTTCCACTCTGGTACCACTTGGTACCAACATTCATACAAAATGTTTCAAAATAATTAGGCATCAATTCTTTCTAAATTTCTGCCTTTCCACCACTGTAATGTAAATAATTTTACTTCCATTATTAATGATTTACATCAGTCAAAGTGAGAAGGAAATCAAACCACTGAAATCTTAGCAAGTGAAATGGGAACTTTTTGTACTGCCCCCAGTAATAAAAAATCTATTGATTTTTCTAGTTCAGTATCCTAATTTTAAGAAGCACCAAAATACCTCCTGGCTGGATTAAAAAAAAAAAAAAAAAAAAAGGAAAAATTCATCTGCCAAAAACACAAGCACCTATAAAACCAAAATCTTATGATCAGGGGACTGGAACACCTCTCCTGTGAAGAAGGGCTGAGAGAGAATTGTGGATTGTGGTTGCCCAGACTGGATAAGTCTTCAGGGACATCTCACTGTGGCTTTCAATACTTAAAGGGGACTTTTATGAAGAAAGGACAGAGACCTTTTACTAAGGACTAGTGACAGGACTAGGGGTGATGGTTTTAAACTAAAAAAAGCGTAGCTTTAGACTGGATGTGAGGAAGAAATAATTTATCATGAGGGTGGTGAAACATTGGAACACGTTGTCCAGAGAAGCTGTGGATGCCTCATCTCTGCAATTATTCAAGGTCAGGCTGATCAGGGCTCTGGGCGGACTGCTCTAGTGAGAAATGTCCCTAGTCATTGCAGAGGGCTTGGACTGGTTGATCTTTAAAGGTGCCTTCCAACCCAAACAGCTCTGTGATTATGTGAAAACATAGCACAATGTACTGTATTTTCCAAACACATACAGAATTTTTATGTGATGAAATATTGCCACTATTACTAGAACATAGGAACGTTGAGAACTGGTTGCATTATGCTGTGGATTAGGGAGGTTATTATTTAGGACAGTGCCTAAAATACTTCTCTAGTGTTTCTGTTGTATGAATCCCCTCTTGGAGAGGTGTTATCTTGGAGCTGAAAAAAGCAGAATGAAATGAAGTTGCCATCACAGCATGCTTCAGAGAGAACTCAGTTCATTGGAATTACAGATACTACACACTTCTGCATTTCCTATGGAAGGAAGACAGCTATGCACAGCCATAGAGGCACAGCAGATGCTAAATGTCAATTGTAAAACCCTAGTGGTTATTTTAATTGCCCCTTTCCACCAGTTCAAGTATTGCAATGGTAGGAAAGCCACAGAGGTTGCTGTCACTCAAGTTCTCTGAAATTACAGTTCTGCCTGGAAAAAAAGAAAAAAAAAAAAAAAAAAGGAGGTAGTAAAAAGGAAAAGAAAAATCCACAGGCTTATGACAAGCTTGTAAGCAAAAACGTAAAGGTAAGTGATTAGAGGAGGGGGAAGTTTTGACTTGGTTGTAGATTCAAGGTTTTACCTGGAAGTTTCATAAGACAGCTGTGAGTGTTTTACGAGAGACAGGATCTTCAGCAGCAAAGTTACAGCATGATGGACTCTGACATTTTGTATAACCGTAAAACGTGTCAGTAGCTTTAACAAGCAGGAATGCTTTGACCTCCTGAGGTTCCTGTCCAATTTAGCCATAGCAACTGCTCGATTCACACAATTAATGGTTACATTCAGTCAAGGGAGGGAGAAAAAAGGGTGACAGAAAACATCACCTTAAAACCAAGACAGCGTTTCTTTTTTTCTGCTCGAGCTCCATTACCAGAGAGCTTTCCCACCCCCATTCTTCACTCTGTGTAGATATTTTCATAGCTGTAATTTTCCTTGGCATCTGTATTTGCAGGCCTCTTGCCCTGTAAATGTGCATTAACGGGATAATTCTAAGTGAGTCTGTTTCTTTGACTAAAAAAAAAACCCATAAGGTTATTTTGCAGACTTTTTATTTTACATTTGTTAGCTCTTACACAGAAACCATGTTAGCCTTGTTAGTTTGTTTTCTTCTGTTTTGAGGATAATCCTGCAACTGTCTGTAATTTAGGGATTATGGCTTTTTTTCCAGGGCAAAAAACATCACTTTGAGATTTTGCATATCAAAAAAAGCAAGAGCAGAGGCATTGAGGGCTTAATCTTTGTTTGGGGGATGAGTCTTGCTAGGTATTAGTAGAAAAATGTCAGTTTAAGAGAGCTCTACAGAGTGGAATAATTTCATTTCCTCATGTTGCTACAAAACAGGTGAGACATTATAAAACAAAATATTCATTTCTTGTCATCTTTTACACACACATTTCCATGTGAGCACAAGATAGGAAAGCACTCACCAACAAACTTGAAGGATAGAGGTTTTGAGAAAGAGCCAATTAGTCAAACACCAATGCATGCTGCCAACACAGGTCCAACCAATAAGGCAGCACGGAGCTTCTCTCATGTTCAATTACATGACAAGAATATTTAGATCTCATTTAGGGGTCAGGCACAGATTTACCAGCAAGGTCTTCTCTGTTGCTGCTACATGATACCATACATTTGTTCCAGGTTTGTCCCATTGGCAAGAACAATTATTTGTAATGTATTGCAACTCCAGTGTATTCCTAATGCATGTTTCTAGATCGGGGATTTTCTAGATGTAAGCAGAGAAATTCAGCTGTGGAACTCCTTTCCCTAGGATGTTGCAGACACTAAAAGCTGAAGAGGGATCAAGAGTAGACTGGACAAGTTTGCAAGAAAGTCCAGCAATTCCATGAAGTTAATGCATGGAAAACACTCCTGTCTCAAAAAAAGGGATTTTATCCTCACTTAATAAGCATCTGGGAGAGAGATTAGAGGTGGAACCATACATCCTTGCTCTGACATTGTACTTTTTCATGGACATACAGTTTTCACTGCTTCTGGAGGCAGTAAAAGGAACTTTTTAACTCATTATAGTTGGTCTTACATTTTTAGATTCTTAGGGATCCCTAATTATGCTCCTTCAAAATGTCTCTCTCTTTCCCTTAAACACAGACTGGGGGCATGTAGAAAGCAGACATGCCCCAGAGTTTGCTTCAAGTGTCATAGGAAGACTTGCATGGGGAAAATTAATAATAGGAATAAGGAAGATTAAAGATGTGTGACAAGTCTGGGAAAAGTGTATAAGATTTGATAACAGAGATGTAAATAAGGGCACATTAGACCCTGTAGTTGAGCCCAAAGTCTAGCAAGAAACAAAATCAGTCAGATATAAAATGTCAGACTTGTACTTCCAGACTTGCTTAAATTATTGTTTCCAGAACACAGATATATAGCTTTTCTCCTGAAAGATCCTCATAACGTATTGAGATAGACTGGAAAATCATACATTCTTGGAGGATGGGACTGTATCTCCCTCTTTGTTCATAGACAAGTTAGCAACAGGGATCCATTTCTTGATGCAAACAATTCCTAGTATATAAAGTATTTCATCTTTTTGACATGTTCTGCTGTCATCTTTGTGGAAATCTTTCTCTCAGAAAATCTGCTCATTAACACCTCACATATCCCACACTTTAAGATAACACAGAAACAAAACCATCTTTTAACAAATGCCACTTTTTCTTTTACCTGAATATGGATGCTAAAACTCAGTTCATTGTTCATCTATGGGTCTCAATCTCTGCACAGAACAATGCAACTCTTGAGGTCAGATTACATTTCTTTAAATATACATAGGTGGTTTACTAAAGGTGAGGTTGACTCCAGTACTCATTCAGTCACTGCAAGAAACCAATTTTTCTGTGTCTTAGTATAAAATGCTTTAGCTGGCAGTGTTCACACCAATTCCATCTTCTCAGAATAAATATGAGAGAAAATAATTCTTTCATTTTTCCATCCAGATCTTTACTGGTCATGAAGTCTATTGCCATAGAGTAGTGTTTGTTAATTTTCTGTAATCTTACATAAATATTATATGAATAAAACTGCATGATGAGTAAGATGCTGACAGGTGACATCCTTATATCTTGTCAGTTTCTGTCCAATCACAAAGATATTTATGTCATTTTTCTCAAGGATGGTGAATTATTTCAAAAGGTAATATACAGATAATAATGATGATACCTAAAAATGGTAATCTTTTTATTAGAAATATGATGTATTTCAATATATATATTTATATTTAATCTTTACTAGTTCATGCTGTTTCATAAAGGCAAGCTTCAGAAATACGATTGCATTAATAATTTACATTATATCTTATTTTTGTAGCTGTTCCCATACAAGGTATATAAAAAGCACATGCTGTGGTTTAGGATATAAGCTTTTTAACACACTTGCAAGAGAATTATCACAGCACTTATCTTACAGAGGCGAAATTAGGTCATGAAGGATACAAGGACTGTATTCTGGCGACATAAATTACTCTGTGTCAAACACCTTCCACAAGCTCTCTGAATTAAATTTTTGAAGCACTAAGGGTTCTGTATTGACTAGTAGAGGTGCTTGGCTGGAATTCAGGTGGTCTGGAAATATCCCAGACTACATCCTCAAAGTTATGAAAGCAATCTGAGATACAATTTGGAAAGATGTATGTATTTAAACAATGGGTATCTCACTAAAATATTTTAAATTTAGAAACATAAAACCATTCTGAAAAATACAAGTATGGCATGGATTTCATAGTGTAATCTTATATTTATACTTGTCCCAGGATATTACTAGCTCCATAGAAATCACTTTTTTGACACTTCTTCCTTTCCTTTTCCTGATACATCTTTTTCTACAGCACTCATTGTGTTATGCTTGTCTCGTGTCCCTGTTCACTGGCAGCAGAAGTATATGCAGATCCCAGGCATGGAATTTTTTCTTCCAGGTTTACAAAGGAGGGAAAAAAAAAAAAAAAAGAAAAAAAAAATTAGATTTGTAATGTTCTTCATATTCTTCCTTTAATCTGGGATTCACCTCATCTAACTTTAGTCATATGAAAATTAGCCATTTAATTAAGGCAGTCACCTAAATTTCCTCTCTAAAGGAAAGAGAGAACAAAGTCTCATCAGAGAATGATTCATCACACACATTTTAAGCATCTATTTTGGGATGGGATGAATTCCTTTCTGGTGGTACCTTGTGTTCTCCCATGACTGTAGAGACAGTTTAAATAATGGACTATAACTAGAAACATGTAGTTTTAACTGGTTAGAGTTAGACAAGATAAATGTTAGTCACATTTTTTTTAGGATTTTTTCTTCATTGTGCCAGCTGCTGTATAAGCATAGAAGAATCAATCTATTATTTAACCCTTGGTATAAGAGACAAAGAGCACTATCAATAGGGACAGGAAACATCAGTAATGCTGTACACACGTGTGTCATTCAGGAGTAGACCAATTTTATATTTTGAATTTCAAAGACTGAGGCAAAATGTCATAATCTTATCAACCAATATTTAAAAGAAAGGGACTTCTTTCTTTTCTGCCTCTTCATGGACAGGAAAAGAAGTAACTGTCAGAGAAAAAAAAAAAAAAAAATATTTTTTTCTCATTTTTCCTTACTTTGTTCTTTAAAATACACCTTTCTTTCCAATTCTTAGTGACTTTCTGAAGGCCACAGGTTTAATATGGACTTCCATGAAACCATGTAATATTATTAACAAAGGAGAAGCCTTTGTTTTGATTACTAGAAACATACAGACATTCTGACATTTAAGAGTCAGCTTTTCAGGTTTGTCATTCAGGTTTATACATATCCACAAACTGCAGCGTTTCAGAAAAATACGTTACAGACCATGAGAACAATAGGGGTAAAAAGAGATAACACTTTTGTGTGAAGCTTTAATTAATGTTAGCCAATGATGGCCTGTAGGAAATGTCAAGTTCCACTGGATAAATCAGGGCTGTTTCTTGGTTTTGCAACACATCATGTTCTGTGTTCAATAAGATGCCACGTTGCTTATTTTGCCTGTCATTTATGTGCAGCGTTTTTCATGTGGTCTTAGAATAAGGTGCCAAAGTTGTCTGGTTCCCTGACTTTATTCTACGATTAATAATGCATTACCCTAGCAAAATATTTGCTCCTGCTATTACTCTTGAGGTTTTGAAAAATACAGTAAGTATATAGGAAATAAATCTTTCTCTGATCTTCCCTTCCCCATTTTCATTAAGGCAGCTATTTTAGTTATAAGACCAGCTCTTGAATATCACAACACACATACAAAAGGACTTCATTAAACTTGCTCATCTCTGATTTGCCTGCTTCTGTGAGCTTACAAGCCCATCACTGCATAAACCTAAGCCCTATTCACCACTGTGATAACACTGCTTTATACCAGAAAAGCTCCACTGATTTCAACACTTTGTTGCATGCATCAGAAGCTTCTTCTTATTAATAATATTTTTATTGCATCTTAAATATTTTAGTTTATAACTTGTATGTAAATGTATTTAGAGATCCTGATTTTTTTTTCAGGAGAGTCAGGCTGGGGAAAATAATTTTTACCCTGTTTTCAGAACTGATGCCTGTTACAGAATCACAGAATGGTAGACTTCAAACCTCTCTAATAAAGCAGGGACATCTGAAGCAGTTTGTACAGGAACACATCTAGATGGATTTTTGAATCTCTCCATAGAAGGGGACTTGACAACCTCTCTGGGCAGCCTGTTCCAGGGCTCTGGCACCCTCAAAGTAAAGAAATTTTTCCTTATGTTTAGATTGAACTTCCTGTGTTCCAGTTTATGACTCTTGCCTCTTGTCCACCAAATAAAAAGTCCACTGTCCATGCCAAGCATTCCTTGATGGTTTTGCTTACAGTCTCTCCCCACTAGTGGACCTCCAGAGGCACAGATTAACAGTTGACATTGCTTCTCTTTGTTTTCTCGTAACCCAT
>JANHGN010011748.1:2773-22031 GCA_024605025.1 Megaceryle maxima | reverse complement strand
GGTTGTTTTTGGGGGTTTTTCCTCCCCCCCCTCCCCCCCCCCATCTTAGCTGAATAGCTGAAGTGCTTCAGGCCTTGCTGTGTTTGCTTTAGCAGTTGGTATCTGATGGGGGGTTTTATGTCCTGAGGGATGAGTAGAAAGCCTTTTGTGACTCACAGTGGTCCATGTGTTTGTGGTGTCAGCTCTTTAGTTTCCTTTTATGCTGTTTAACACCTGTAGCTTTTCATTAAGCAAATGAACAAGGTTCATAATGAACATGGGTTCATAATGTTCATATCCTGTACCAAATCTTGAAAGTGAAAAAGTGCATCTTAGAGAAGGGCCATAATATGAAGCAGCCTGCTTCATATTAACTGTCCAAGAGAGAAACAAACCCCCTCAAGCAGGGATGCAGAATGGAAAGCTGCTGCTCCACCGTGTAACTGCTGCTTTGACAAGGTTTGCACTTCCAAATTTGGGGATTCATCACTGTAAAGTAACTCAGCCTTGGCTTTAGAGTTTTGCTGTGGGTAAGCAGGCTGACAATGAAAGGGTTATGCCTGGGTAGGGAGCTGTAATGGGGAAAAGTAGTCAGGCTGGGACTGGTTGAGGATGGGGAAATCTTGAGGATGTCCTGCTGTTGCTCTGGGGAAGAATCCTGCCTATGTAATCCAGTTAGACTTTCTGCAGGACCCAGCCAAATGGGCTCAGGTTTGGAGGTAGAGCATTACAGGTGGCTTTGTTTGATGTAGAAAGTTTCTGGCACGGTAATTGGAGCCCATTCATGGTGCTGGCGTCCTGTCCTCAGCTGATACAGATCATACCTGCTGTCTAAACTTGCTGCTCCCAGTTTGTTAGCCTCTGGATACGGGTGTGGGAAAGGGGAAATAAAGGACACATCTATAACTAATCTTGACTTGTGTTGACATTTTGTGGGTGAAACAAGTTTTTCCCTGCTTTAAAATGCTGGAGATGACATTTCAAAATAGATTTGCAGGGGGAGGGATGAGGCAGTTTGGTGCAGGCAGTTTGACCAGTCCCTTCCATAGCAGAATGCTCTGGAGAAACTGGGGAGCTCTCAGGTCACTTACCTGAGATGGATTTTTATTTGTGCTGCTTTCTTTCAGCAGGAGCTTATCTAGCACAGTTGCATGGACCACAGCAAAGTTTCCACTGTGTGTTGGGTGAGTAGAGAACCAAAGTTACCTGTGCACCAGCTTGTGCAGAGCAGCAGCTCTGCTCCAGGCATGGTAAAGGTTTTACTGTCTGACTGTGGTGCAAGAGAAAAAACACGTCCCAGGTCTAAACCCATGAGTGAAATAATGTGGAGCACCAATGTGCAAAGAGTTCTGATGCAAAGCTGTCATGTTGAAATACCGTGTAAATGGCAGAGCCCAACTCGGCGCTTCCCTCGCGGCTCCTGCAGTCGAAGGTGACAGTCCTGAGCCAGTGGGAATCACAGCTGTACAAGAAGGATCTCTTGAGAAAGACCAATAGTGTTGAGCCTGTACAAATATCCCTTCTTGGAATTTATATTAAACAGGCCTTTTTTGCATTAAAAATTAAGCTCATGGTGCTGCCATTCAAAGCACCTGATCAGGCAAGGTTAGCTGGGCAGGAAATGGAGGAAAATATCAAAGCCGATTGTGTGGTTGGCCCATTCTTTGAAAATAGCAAGAGGTAATTGTTTCCATGCTCACCTGGAACCTGCTACATGGCTCTGGGCAAGCTGCTGCTTCTCCCCGTGCCTCAGTTTCCCATCATTTGTGGCACTCTTTCAGGCTGGAAGAGTTCAGGAACAGGAATTAAAGAGTTTGTAGGGTTCCTGGCGTGCTTGAGCCGGAGGCTGCTGTGTGCAGCTGTTGGAGGTGGAATGTTCTTGTGCTTACACTGTCTAGGCTTAGCTTGAACACTGAGCTAATGTTAGCTTTGGTATCCTTCTTCCCAGTTAGAGGGTAATCAGAAACTCTATCAGATGCTGTGATTTATATATTTGTTTCTTGCTGAAAAGTTGTTTCATTAGCCTCACATTGGGCCCTCCAGGCAGATGCAGTAACTGCAACTACCCATAAAGATGACAAGAGTATGGGAGGAGGGTTGTCACAAAGTGTTGATGTGATTTATGTAGCTATATGTGCATAAAGGACGGGAAACCTTCTTTTTCCCCTTGTTTCCCCCCTTGTTTGTAACTGTAGAAATATCAAGGATGTCTTACACTGTTTTCACTTGACTTTATCTGTACTGGAAGACTTCCAGGAGCTTGAGAATCTCATCTTGAGAGTGAGAGCCCTGCCTTTTGCAGTCATCTTGATTCCTAGATGCTTATCTGGAGTTGATTTACGCAGGGTTAACAAAAAGGGAAAAAAAGAAAATCAAACCAAACCCACAACTCTGTCTTCATTGTTCAAGTTTCAGTCTTCTGATCTGGGTGACATGGATGGTTGTGGTAGCTCCTTAGTCATCTGTATTCTCCAGAATCAGAGCGATCAAGTCCTGAAGATCTAATTTTTGAACAAGTTTTTGCTTGTTTCTAACCCAGTTGTCTTGTTCATGAGCAGCTACCTGCCCAGTTGTTTGTTTTGGGTTTTGTTTTTGTTTTTTCACTTAGTTTTTAAATTTCAGAGTATAAAGCCCATCCAAAAGCACTCCTATCCTGGATCTGTGGGTAAGAGATGGTCTTGCTCAAAGACCCCCCCCCAAAGTGGTGCCTTGCATCAGGATAGATGGAGGAGTTCTGTATGTCAACCAAAGACTTGGAGGATATTGAAATTCTTCAGATTGTTTTATCATTTGAAAAACAAACTCTGAAAACATCGAGTTAAAGGTGAAGAGTTCATCTCTCTTCCTCCATCAATGGGGTGTTAGCTTCAGGCCTTGAGCTGTGTTGGAGGGAGAGTTGCTGCTTAACAATGTCTGAGTCCAGAAAAAAACAACCCACAGTTTGAACTGCTGGTGTCCCCTGTTAATATCCTTCGATGATATCTGCAGATGTCCTTTGGGCAGCTCTCTCCAGCTGCACTTTGAACACAGCTTGTAACCAGGGCAGTGATTAAGAAGCCTGGAATTTTTTTCCCTTGTGCTCCCAGGCCAGTTGTGGAGCCCCTGGGGCCAGTTCAGCAAAGCCTGTGGGGCAAGTCATTGCCAGGCTCCATTGATGGGAATCCATCTCCCAACTTTGTGTGGGATCCTCCTTGCCCTTGGCTATTTCATGGGTGTTGTCCGTCCCCCCCCCCCCCTTAGTGAGTTGCTTCTTCCTGTGTTGGTCAAGCCACTGAGGTCCTTGTGGGGCTTTGTTGAGGGCTGTGCTTTGGGAACAGCAGGTACTTTTTTGGGTGGTTTGGGCTGTGCCTACAGTTTGAGCAAGAGTCATGAGGGGCACTGTGGTTTGACCACAGCTTCTGCCTCTTCCCCGGAAGGTGCAATGGATTTCAGGGCTTTTCTGTATTAATGTTTACTGAAATAAATGAGCACAGAGCTGTGAAATCCCATCCTGGCATGGGTGTGTTTCACTTCAGTTGTAAATCTTTTTTAAAAGCAAAAAGTGTTATAATTTTAAAATACTGACAGGTGTTGAGAACTTCCTTTGCAGAGAGTTGAGGTAGAAGGACTTAGTGGCCGAAGTTACTGCTGCGGACACATTGCTCTTGCAGGAGCTACTGAGAGGTCTGTGTCGTTACCTTTTACTCTGCCTATAAATTCCAGGTTCATTCTCCTCTTTGAAGCCCCTTCACATTCAGATTGTTCTTTTTCTCTCTCCATACATATCAGTCTCAATGATGATCTTGCTGTGTTGTTCTTCCCTATGGTGTTACTACTGAAAATACCTCTCCTTTCGTGCTTTGGAGATTGAGAGAGATGGTTTTTTCTTTTCCTAGAAAATACAAACTTGTGTCCAGCCTTCAGAGGTCACTTGTGGTCGCACTGCTGCCTGTTTTGTACTGGAGGTCTTCTCTGCATCCCTGCTTGGCTTTGTGGTGTGGAGGCCCCTCAGCTGGTGTGGATTTCTCGATTGTTTTGGTACCTTGAGTGAGCTTGTTCTGGGAGGTTTCTCTGTACCTCCTGCTCCATTTCTGGCTGAAGCTTGAGATATTCCCCTTGTCTTCTCCATGGAAAAAGCCCTGTCTGTAGCTGTCTTGGTGGAGAGGGTGTTCTTTTTCTCTCCCAGCTCCTGTGAACTTTCATCACTTTTTCAGCTCTGCTCTTGCCTTCCTTCCTGCCTCAGCAGCCAGCTCTGCCTCTGCTGTGAATCCCTCTGAAACACTGCTGTTTCCTAGCACGCTTGCAGATCTCTGCAGTGTGCTAAGTACGGGGTTTTATATTCTGTTCAGAACAGGTAAAACTGCCAGTTCATCTCCTGGGATTCCCACAGTAAAAGCATTTATTCCTTGCGTAATCCTGCCTTGCTTTTAGATGGTGGGATAGATGAAGGTGCTCTCTCTCTGGGAGCAGCACGGCGCGCAGTGCATCTGTCGGTGCGCCAGGAGGAAGTGCCTGTGCTGGTTGCCACTGTGGTTTCTTAAACCTTCTTCACGTTTCTTCCGAACACGGAGAGAGTGCAGTAAAAGTCCTGCTGGGAAAAAGGGGCTTCTCTCCCTATCAAGATTTTTTTTTTTTTAGTCTTTGCTCTGTTAAAGATTGGTATTGTCAGAAATAACTGATTCTGTTGTGTGTTCCTCAGTGCAGCAGTTGAGACAATTTCCTTAACCTGCTCCATCTGGAGAGGAGAGGAAAAAAAAAAAAAAGGAAAACCTGAGGATATATTTCTGAAACTTGTTTGCTGAAGACAGTTGTTTGGGGTTTTTTTTTTTGTCCTATTTGGCAACAACCTGTCAGATAACATGAGTCACTCTGATGAAACCACAGAGAAATTGAAATGCGATTTAAATGGGTTATAAAGTTGAAGCTTCAGTTTTGATCTTTATTTCACCTTCTGCTGTGCTGGATGTGCCCAGTTAAAGTGGCTTTGGTCCTTTGAGGAGATGAGTTTTCTGATGAAGCATTGTCCTGCAGCTGGTTAGATGAAGTGTGAGTCCCTGACATGGTTTGTGGACCACTTTTTTTACCACCCTCTCCAAGTCCTGCATGTGTCTCTTGCCCAGTTATGTTTAACATGAGAAGGGTGGACACTGGATTTCTTGCTCTGTCCAAGTAGCTCTGCTGCCAAAAAAAAAAAAAAAAAAAAAAAAAAAAAATAAAAATCCCTTCATATAGAGATCTCCCTGTTAGATTGTCTAGGGTGATGTTAAAGATGAAGGAAGTGGTGCTGGCATGCAGTGGGGACACTGATACTCACCCAGCAGCCTGGCTTGGGGGAATGTTTCTGTGTCCAATGTCCTGCTGGGGTTTGCCAGGCCCATGAGAAACTCAACTTATGTTGAATTTAGGAGGCATTTAGGTTATCTTACTGCCCTCAAATCAGGACCATCATCTGAGTAAGATGTGTTGGGAAGAACATTAAAAGATGTAGATGGGGGAAGCTGATACAGAACTTAAATAATGATCAGTAATTTCTGTTGCATGGGGGGTGGAAGATCTCTGCATGTTATTGATGGTGTCATTTGTTGTTGAGGTTCATTTAGGTGTTGGGCTCTCAGCTAAACTTCCTGATAAATTCTGTTTTGAAAGCTTACAACTTGAGCCAATAAACTGAAGACTGCATCCCAAAGCCATTAGGAATACCTTGATATTATGGGATGCAGGGAAAGCTTCCCTGTGGGGTGAAGCTCAGACAGCCTATCCTTGCATGGTTAATGTGAAAGCTGATTAGATTTAAACATGGACTGTTATTTTACACTTCGTTACTTTAAGATAGACTTTTGCAGGGTTGTATTCCATAAACGTCAGGGTCTGAGCAGGAGGTCCCTAAATTTCTAAATTTTTTTCTGATATTAAGGGGTCAGTTTCCCTGGGGTGACATCTGAAGAGGGGAGGAAGAAAATTTTATGTGTCTGAAAAATGTAGTAACAGGAACTTTATTTTTGCCATGGTTTTGTGTTTTGATTCAGCTGTAAGTAGTCAATGCAAAGTCACCCTGGGAATTTTTAAAAGTTTACCTAATATTTTTATTTTCCCTTTTTAGCTGCAGAGGTTGGCTGGCCCAGAGAGACTCTGGGAAGCTCCGAGCTCCCCAATGTAACTGTGGTTGGGAAGGACTTAGTGCCACTGTGAATCTAGACCTCCAGTACCAAAAACTTCACCCTTTTAAACTCGCACATCGCACCAGTCTCTAACCAGTAGCTGCATGAAAGCCTCATGCAGCAACTGGGGGCAGCCAAGTGGCTCCCGGAGATACAGTGACAGTTCTGTTATCTGCAGCAGCTTTGCTGCCACATGAAAAGTAGAAGTGCCACAACCTGACACTTCTCAGCTGTGGAGCTGGTTTGGACCAGCTCCAGTGCTCGTGGCCAGGTGGCAGCTGTGCAGGCTCGGTGTGGAGGGATGATAATAGCACCAAGCTGTAAACAGGACGCTCCACCCTGCCCCAGTGCCTCTCACACACCCTTCTCCTTTGCACCCCGACAAGGGGCACCCTGCTGCTGGCAGCACGTCTCCTGGCTGCCCCCCGCCATTTGGGCTTCTTGCTGTTACTCAAAAACAAACTGAGTTGTTCCGTAGCACAGTTGCGCTTCGTGAAAAGGAACAGCAGTTCTTGTTGCTCACGTACTAATGGCTTTAGATGTTTGTCAGGCATCGTACACAACCGATGTTATCATAGGAGGCAACATCTCCACTAGTGTGACCAACAGGATCAGGGCAGGGGCTGGAGCATGGCCAGAGAAGGGCAACGGAGCTGGGGAAGGGGGAGGAGCAGCTGAGGACCCTGGGCTTGTGCAGCCTGGAGAGGAGGAGGCTGAGGGGAGACCTTCTGGCTCTGACAGCTCCTGACAGGAGGTTGGAGCCAGGGGGGGTCAGGCTCTGCTCCCAAGGAACAAGAGGAACTGGCCTCAGTTCTGCTGGCAGCCAGGTTGGAGAGAGCAGTGTGAGAGGATGAGAGTGATGGAGTCATGCAGAATGGAGATGCCAGTAACATAGCCTGTGGGGACAATGAGGTGCTGAAGAGGAAGCTGCAAATACTAAAGAGTTTCTAAATCAGACCTAGTGGTAGCTAGTTTACTGGGAACTGCTGGGAGCAGGGAGTATGCCTTGAAAGGCCAGCTGGACCTGACACAATGAGCCTTTAATCCAGTGTGGACCTTAAAAGGTGTGGCTGCCCTGTAAGGATTAACACTTCTCGCCCTCCCACCTGGTGTTTTGTTCCTACCCCCTTTCTCACCTACAACTGCTCAAATGGTACCTTAGCTGATAAAAAGATGTATTTACCAGGCTGTGTTCCTGGAGCGGTCTCAGCACCTCTGTATACAGAGGTATTTGGCAAACACACTGGTACTTAACAGTTTTAACCCAGTTTTACCAGCTGATTTGAGCCTGGTGAAGTCACTCACTGCCTGCTGTGCCTGGCCCTCATGTCGTGCCAGGAGGCCACAGGCCTGGTTCTAATGTGCCTGATAACTTGCATGTCTAATCAAAACTAAATGCAAACAGACCTTCATGATGGCTTGAGCTTGCCTCTTTCTTGCTACCTTTTCTGTTTTTGGTGATAGCACCTTTTCATCAGCTGCAAGGGTGATGCTGACAGGGCTGCAGAAGAGGGAAGCTGCCTGTGAGCCATGCATTGATCACGTTGATGTTGGAGCTGGCCAGGAGGAGACAGGGAAGGCAGAGCAGAGCGTGTGCTGTGTGTCCATCTCCCTGTGTCACAGCAAAGAAACACTCGCTCTCTGTCCGTGCTGTGGGATCGTGCTGGCCATGCAAACTTAAACTAGTCTTGCAAAGTTTTTCTGCTTATCCTGTTCCTCACTACTGCTATGACAGCGTTGCCTGACAGGCAGCATGGCCTTCTCCTGGAAACTGGGAAGCCCAGTTTGGATTTGAGCTCGGGTTGTGACAATGAACAGGTTGCATGTCACCCTTTCTGGTCTTAACTAACGCACCGAGTGCTCACGTAGTCCTGCTGGAGGACCCAGAGCTTTGCAGGTGTTGTCTTGACCTTCTTGAAAGTGGAAGTGAGCAACAGTTTGCTTCCTTGGGGGAAACAAGAAAAAAACCCCACACTTGGATATGTTTAAAAGCTATGTAGATATACAGGGTGATAGGGCTTAGTGGTGGTCTTGGTAGAGTAGGATTAATGGTTGGACTCGATGATGTTCAAGGTCTTTTCCAACCTAAATGATTCTATGAAACTGAGGCATGTGGCCTCCCTTTTGTTGCTGGGTCTTCCTACAGGTTCTCTGACTAAGAATTGTGCTGCAGCTACTGAGAAATGTGGCCTCAGAGGCAGCACAGTGGTGGGGTTTTCCTGAGGTGCTCCTACAGAAGCCATGTGGTCATGCCGAGCAATTCACTCGGTTGTCCAGCAGCTCCCTCCGCTTCGTTTGGAACATCTAATCAAGGATTTTGAGCAGGCACTTAAGGACTGTGATAAAACCTCTGCTTCTTGAGAGGCAGTCTCTGGGTGACAAGCGTGAGTGCAGCTCCGGAGCAGAGGAGGGCAGGTTGGGCAGCCCATCTGCTGGGCTGCTCCACCAAAGCAGTGTTTCTGTCACGGCTTGTTTTCAATTGCTGGCTTGGGGCAGCAAAACAGCCCGTGCCATGTCTGGGCAGCTCTGAGGCCTTAGTGGGGAGGAGCTGCTGCTGTAGTGAGAGTGGGATCTCGCTGGGTACCTTAGGAGCAGCAGGTCTCTGCTTTCTGAAAAGCAAACGGACTTCTCCAGGCTGTTTGTGCTAGTTCCCTTGTGATCTTCATGGTGGATGTGGGCTTGTTAACTGGGAGAGCTGTTGCTGAACCTTGGCTGTGGGAGCCTCATTTTCTTCTGTTTCCCCACTTGTCCAGCCAGTGTTCCCTGTGCTGCTGCCATGGAGAAGAGCTGCCGGCCCCGGCCGCCCCGGGTGCAACGCACCTCTTCCCTAGACACCATCATGGGCTCCTACCTGCTGGGACAGTGGCCAAGGGATGCTGATGGAGCTTCCACTTCATGCATGAATGACAAAGCTACTCAGGTATGAATACCTGCAGAGTGCATTTGAAGACTCTGGGCTAGGGGAGGGTTGTGGAACTGCTAGGAGCTGTGTGAACTGGTGGATAATGGGGAAGGCATTACATTTATAGAACTAGAGTCATTTAGGTTGGAAAAGACCTGTAAGATCAAGTCCAATTGTTCCCCCAGCACTGCCAGGTCACCACTAACCCATGTCCCTCAGCACCACAGCTCCAGGGCTTTGAAACCTCTCCAGGGAGCACGGGGACTCCACCCCTGCCCTGGACAGCCTTGGAGGGGAAGAAATTGTTCCTCAGCTCCAACCTAAGCCTCCCCTGGGGCAACCTGAGGCCAGTTCCTCTTGTGCTGTCACCTGTTCCTTGGGAGCAGAGCCCGACCCCCCTGTCTCCAGCCTCCTGTCAGGGCGTTGCTGAGAATGCTGTAGAGGTAGGCTCTAGTTGAGAACATTGCAGAGGTAGTTTCCATCCAGCTGCAACTTTCTAGGAAGGATTTTTCCCCCGTGGCTTTTGCATCTCAGCTTCAATTGATTCCCCTTTGGTGCAGTGTTAGAGTTTCCTTGGCCTTGTTTGGAGGCAGATGGCCTCTGGCTTTCTTCTCCAGTACTGGCTCCATGCTGCTATTATTTTTTTTTTTCCTGCCTTGCCGTTTTGGGCCAAGTCCTTATATAACAATGGCGGGCTGCGTGCCACACGCTGCGAGAAGTCAGGGGTGCTCCTGCAGAAGGGCTCGTGAGCAAAAGTGGCCCAGCTCTGCTGCAGGAGGGAAAAGCTCCAGCCCTCGAGGAACTCTTAGCAACCTGTAAATATTGCTGTGTGGCAGCGACCCGGTGCTCGCCCATCTGTGGAGGTGAAAGAATTCAGAAGGATAAGAGCATCCGTTTGCTGAACAAGTTGTTTATTTAGTGCCTTGGATCCCTTGTTTAACTTGCTGTTTGATATTTGCTATTTGACAATTTATTACAGGGCTGTTTGCAGGAAATTCTCAATTGGATTCCAACTTCCATTGTCCTTTTCCAATGTATTTTTGCCTGCTTTTGTTTGGGTTCTAGTGCCCAGGAGTGCTTCTGAGGGCAGAGGGTGCCTGGGAGGGAAGGGAAAGAATTTCTCTCTCTTTCTGAGCCAGGGAAGTTCACTCTGCCTTTCTGTCTCCATCACCAGTGGTGGGATCACTTAACTGCAGCATTTTGGGGCTGATTAGTTTTTCTTACATGTGGCCCTTTGGGGGAAAGGGTTGGAGAAGAGGAGCCACTTCCTCCTTTCCAGAATGGGAGATACTGCTGCAGGAATCGAGGCTGAGCTGGAGCTGATCCCTGCTCCACAGCAGGTAGGGTGAGTGTGCCCAGGCTTTCATCACTTATCTCCCAGTGTCTTGCAAATGCTGATTCTCACCTTGCAACACGTCTGTGAAGTGAGCAGTGATTCCACTGCTTCACACAGACCTCACAGTGTCTCAAAGGACTTCTCTGGGAGCTGGGAACAAAGTCCTGGGTTCTAGACTGCCTCAAATACTAAAAATGCTCCTCTGTAACCTTCAGGACTTGGCCTCTCCTTCCATATTTTCAGTTGAGTTGAGTTCATGTGTGGGACTTTTTCTGCTTGCTGATGTTTACTCCCCTCCTTATTCAGCTCCTGATCAGCTGTTTTGCAGAGCTCTGTAGATTCACTATCGCAGGGCGGTGAAGCGAGCGGTGGAAGTGCAGGTGCTGGGTGCGGGGGTGAGGATGGCAGCACTGCACACGATTGGAGCTCGCAGCTTTATCTCGCTGTGCAAAGCATATTGGCTTCTTTTCTCTCCCCTTTCTGAGGAAGCGGTTTTACCACAGTTAGTACAAAAGGTTCTGTAATTTCCTTCTGCCCTGACAGCTCATGAGAGGTGGGACACACATGCTTCATTTTCAGGTCTTCCTATTGCAAACGGCAGCTTTTCTTCCTTTTTAGGCCCTTGTTTTTTGTGAGCACCGGCTTGGTGCTCAGGGTACCACAGCAATAGCTGTAGTAAGTGATGTCTCAAACAGGGCTTGGGAGGCTTCCAGGGACCTGAGGAGAGCTTCTGTCACATCCTGCTGGAGTTCAGCTTCCCACAGACTTGCTCCTCACAGTCATGTGGGACAGGGCTGTGGTCTTGTCTCTTAGACCTTTGCTGCTTCTCCTGAGATTCTTACGTTACGTGATCTGCTTGGGATAGAAAATGACACAATGTTTTGGGATGATGGCCAATTAATGATGTTCGAGTTGTTCAGGAGAGAGTAAGTGAGGTAGGAAATGGGTTTGGATGTGCCATGTGCTGAAGACACGAGGCTGATCTTTGCCAGATGGTTTCCCATCACTTTGGTCTGTTCCTCAGCTCTGTCTGGAGTGGGTCAGGGGTAGCTTGGGGATGACTGCACCCAATGGCTCTGAGCAGGGTAGGGCCTTGGAGCAGTGATTCAGGATGGACAGGTTTATTCTCTGAAACCAAACTGAACACTATAAATCAAACAGAATAACTTCTGTGTCAGGAGACCTAGGGAGCAAGTGGCTTTAACTTTAGGGAGCTCAGTGTGCACTACTCACAGCCTGTCAAATCAGGAGAAGGTTGGATTCCTACCTAAAAGTCACTTGTATCCCTTTACAGGAGGGAAACCCGGTCCTGCTTTAGGTAACCTGCCTTATTCCTTGGCTTTAAATAGATTTTCCAAACCTGTTTTGAGAGAAGAGCGCTCTCTCATACCCGTGACTCAACAGGGTGGTTTGAAACAGCTGCTGTTCTTGCAGTAGCCTCTGGGGAGATCAGTTAAGCTGAGGAGAGGAACTGTTCTCAGGCCCTTGCACCTCCTGGCAGCCTGTCACTGAGGAGGGAGGTGTCATCCAAAGCTTCCCCCAGACGTGGCTGGCGGCAGTGACACAGGGTGAGCGTTTGGAGAGACACTGGAATGTAATGTTGGAGGGAAAAATGACGGCTGGTCTAGAAAGCGATGTTCCCTTGGGACTGTTCTGATCCCGGAGTCTCTGCCGAGAGGGCTGAGTTCAGTGGAAGGAAGTTCACACCCGTTGCTGATCAGATTAACAGCCCCTTCTGATTCCCATTGATTCGGTGCTTGGAAAACAGCTGCGGGATGCAGCACTGGGGATGCTTTTGCTGCACCAGGGGAGGCAGCTGAGAACTGCCGGCCCCGCAGCCGGAGGGATGTCTGCTGGGAAGGCAGCTGGGCTCTCCCAGCGCTGCGACAGTGGGAGGAGTGCTTGGCTTTGGCTACGCCTTCGAGCTCCGAGTCAGGAGCCCAAGGTCTCTGTGTGTTCTCGCGGCTGGGCGAGGCTTTTCCTCTCGGTGATGCCGCTGCCCTGGGCGAGCGGCACAGGAGGCAGTTGTGGTTTTGTTTCTCCAGAGGAATGGTTTAGTGCCTTTTTTTTAATCTTGCCAAGTAGTTGTGGTGATGACTTATGGGCAGGGCTGGTGCCACGGAGCTCTGCAAGGTCCAGTTTCCTGATAGGCACAAATCTGGCCAAATTTTGTTTTGGCAAATCTAAATAGTCCAGGTGTCTGTGTGTCATATTAATGGAGGAGACTGGAACAGGACTGGGAACGGGCAGTAGCTGATGACTCATTTTTAGGACTCTACCACCAGTCTCTAAAACAGTAAATGCTGTGGTTATTCTCAGCCGTGTTTCTCATCACTTCAGACCCCGGTGTCCTGGCACGATGCGGAAGCAGGGAAGGCCAGCGCCAGTGCCCACAAGCGTTCTGCTTCTTGGGGTAGCACAGATCACCGCAGAGAGGTAAAAAACAGCCCCCTCCCAGTGCTTGGGCAAGATCTGAGGTAGCTGCTGATGTACAGGAGGCTCCTGATTTCTGGGAGGGTGTTGGGAAGGACAGGACACTGCTGAGAAGAGACCTTGGGCCTTGCTCTTAATCCTAACACTAATGGATCTCAAGATTGGTCTTGTCAGCTTCCTCTAGCAGGCAGCTGTGGTGAAGGAGCTCCACTGAGCTCAGCACTGCTTGTTGGCGGTTGCATCCGTGGGCTCCAGGGGGGCCTGGTTTCCAGCGTGCTGTAGGTAGAACATAACCCAGACCTGCTACTGGAAGGGCACTGGCCACAGGGCAGGGGGGCAGTTTGTGATGAGGCCTTGCAGGTGCTTCTTGCCCCACCCTTGGAGAGGCAGCCAGTGCTACTGTATGGGATGGAAACCACCTCTCATTTGGCACTTCCTTGTGGGTTGGAAGAGAGGGGGAGGAGAGAAACAAGGCAGGATCCCTTTTGGTGAAGGTGTCCTCCAAAAGCTGTGTGGTTCTGTAGCTGAAACTTTGTTTACTAGATTACCAAACTGAAGCAGCAGCTCCAGCGAACAAAGCTAAATGGCAGAAGTGGCAAAGAAAAGGAGAAGAGCTCCCCGCTGCCAGGCAACCATGCTGTGCTGGGATCACTCAGGGTATGTCCATGGCTCCCCCTGCTCTGCTGTCACCTCGTGTCCTTGACAGGTTGGGACAAAGCTCCTCTGGGCAGGTGTCCAGCTCTTCTTAGGCTTCTGCTCTAGTGGCTGGGAAGGGAGAAGGTTTTTTTCCTCTTCTCCTAGCTCTTCAGCATGTCCCTGGGCTTTGATCAGCAGTTAGTGAGTTTACATGACTCTGCTGCCAGCCTTCTCCCATCAGCTGCCTGGAAGGCTCTGGCCCAGCCCTGGAGCACTGTGGGAACAGGGTGTAACAGCTGAGTTTGCTCAGATAAAACTCTTAACAACTTTGATTCTGGATTGTTGCAGGACTCTCCTTCAGGCTTCCTTTCTCCATCTCCTGCTTTGCGACTCAGCCCCTGTTTGCACAGGAGCCTGGAAGGGCTAAACCAGGAGCTGGAGGAAGCATTTGTGAAGGAACAGGGGGAGGAAGAGCTTTTGCGGGTGAGTGGAGGTCACAAGATTGCCCTGAATCTTCTGAGTGGTCTTGGAAATATTCTCTAAAGACACTGCCCAAATCTGCTTCTTGGCAGTGGGCACAGTCTCTTGTCTAGTTCTGGGTTTGTCCAATGCCCTAACTGAATCGGGTGAAGCTGCTGCTGGCTTCCCTCAAAACTTGCTGGGGCTTTGAGAGACCAGCCAGTAGGAATCTTAGGGTAGATGAAACCTTATTGACAGCTTTAAGACACTTAGACTGGCATCCAGGGGCCACTTTGTACTGTGCAGCTGTCAGAGGAGTGATCCTGGGCAGCTCACAAGCTGGAGCATGTTATGGGATGCGAAGGGGCCAGCCTCCTTCTGGCTGCATGGAGGCTCTGCCAGTGTCTGGGGCCAGGTCCCCCAGTAACTGCAGCTGCTGTTAACCCTCTCCACTGGTGACAGGGGGGTTTGCTCCTCTAAGGCTTTGCTTCCTCCCTAGATCCTGGATGTCCCAGATGGTCACAGGGCGCCAGCACCTGCCCAGAGAGGCTCTGGAGATGTGTCCCTGAGTTTGGAACCCAGCAGCAGCAGCTGCAGCAGCCTCTCTCTTTCTCCTTCCCCTTCTGTGCCCCTCCACCTCTCTCCACACACCCCGGTGAGGCTGGCAGCAGAAGACCCCTCCTCTGCAGGGGATGAGGTGCAGCCAGAGCCAAAGGAGAAAGGTAAATGCTGAAAGCAGAGGGGCTGGGGAGGTGGGGGAGGTGAAGGGGGCTAGGGCAACTCGCCCTTCCTGCTGGGCAGGAAGCTGCAGCCGAGATGGGGGAGAGGGGTCGTGGCCAGGTTGGCCAAACTATAGTGACCTTTTAAAGCTCCAGTAATTACCCTCCTGGTGGGTGGTTCCCGGTACCAGGTGGAGGGCGGGAGCTGGGAGCTACCCAGATAAAATGCTGCAGCTTTGAGGTGGTGTATCCTGTAACCCCAGGGTCTGAACACGTGTCCATGTGGAGTTAGAGCACTGCTGGATTCTTCTAAAGGTTTCTTACAGTCTCTCCTCTCTCCCCACCAGAGGAGGGCAGCTCTTCACCAGTCCTGGCCTTTGCTGCTTCTCCTCGACCCAATCACAGCTACATGTTCAAACGGGAGCCTCCTGAGGGATGTGAGAAAGTCCGGGCCTTTGAAGAAGCTTCGTGAGTACAAGGAGTTGTTGGGAGAAGAGAAAACCGTGTGAGGTTGGCCCTATGGGAGGGTGCTGGGTGGGTGCAGCTGAGGCTTCTCTTGCTGTGATTCACATCTGCCTGGGTCTGAAAGGAGGGAGTGGCCACTGGGGGGAAAAAAACAACCAAACAAAAACCAAAACACACACACAAAACAAAACAAACCCAAACAAACAAAAAAAACAGGGCTGCTCAGGCCCTGGGGAGAGGATCCCGGAGCTGAATTGTAAACACTCAGAAGGATCTTGTGGTTTCAGGCCATTACCAGGCAGTGGGTTTTTTCCTTGGCTAGCAGAGCCAGGAGGAGAAGCAGTGGTTCCCCTCCATCAGTCACAGACTGTTCAGCTTTTAGCCAGGCTCTGGAGGGCACAGCTCTGTGTGTTCTCCTCGTGTTTGGTGCCCCGGGAGTGTCCATTCCTAATCCTGTCCACTCTGTCTGTCTCCTTCAGCTCCCCGAGCCCTGATCAGCCTTTCCAGCCTTCCTGCCCCGACAAGAACAAAGTGCACTTCAACCCCACCGGCTCTGCCTTCTGCCCTGTTAGCCTGGTGAAGCCTCTCTTCCCAAATGTGGGCTTCCTCTTCAGGGGCTTTCCAGCTCCTTCCAGCACGGGCACGTTTACCTCCTGCCAGCCACCAGCACCAACCCCGTTCCCTGGGGTGCGGAAAGACGCTGCAGCAGATGGCTTCAGCGAGGTGTCCAAGTCTTCTTCACTGAACTACGAACACTGGAAACGTGGCCAGCCGGAGGAGAGCGTCGTATTCCACAGCTCTCTGGTGGTGTGAAGCCTTTCGGGAAAGCTTAGCCAGCGACAGCAGCTCAGGCTGCTCCCTGCATCTCTGCTGGCCTGGAGAGACCAGTGCTGTGAAGGTGGGATGTGGTGGCCAAGAGGCAGCACTGGGATTGAGAAACAGAGCTGGCTTCTACTGGGGATGATAAACTGAGAAGCTCAGTGTGCAGGGGGACTCTGCACTGCCAGAGGGGCTCATGTCTCTGAGCCTCCCGTGTTCAAAGCACTTTCCTGTGTTCAATTGTCTTTGTTTCCTGTGTGATTGTTTAGCTAATGAGGAGCAGCCAGGCACTGCTGCAGGGAGCTGGGGCAGACTCCTGCTCCGTGGTGCTGAGCTGGGAAGGATCCAGGTGGAGCTTCCTCATCCCTGCAGCCATCTGGGATCAGGGAGTGGGAAGGGGGGAGAAGGGGCCAGTAGGGCACCTGCCCTTGGGGGTATTGGAGCAGAAGATGTTGTGTCTCCACCGTTCCACCAGCTCATCCACCTCGGAGCAGAGGGAGGGCTGGAGAGTGAGCAGGGCCCTGACTGTGTCTCCCCTGGGCACCATCATGCTCAGAGCAAGCCTGGAGCTTTAAGAACAGCCTATGAAGTGGGGAGAAGGGTGCAGGTGACAAAATACAGTCTTCCACAGCTCCGTGCCCTGGAAAGCTGGAGGGTGAAAGTGGCACTTGAGTCATGAGCTGCATCTGCTTTCCCAGAGGTCTTCAGGTGCCTTGGTTGAGCTGCAGGAATAGGGGATGACAGAAGGTCCCTGTTCAAGGAGGGTGTTGCTGCTGTAGAGAACCTGCTGCTTTCAGATGGGGTGGCCCAGCTGGGGCTGGCTGGAGGGGGGACCAGGCCTCACCCAGGGCTGGAATCTGCACGGAGCTGTGACAGCAGCTGGAAGGGGCTGGGAAGCACTGCCACATCCAGTGGCCCTGGCCCAACATGATGCCTTGAGAGGTGAAGAGAGAACATGGGATCATTGACTGTAAAGCCTCCTGGACAACAAAAATTATTTGATTTTGTGTTCTGATGCAAAGGCTCTGGGGTGTACGAGGAAGCCTCTTCTTGTATCTGATGTAGAAACTCTATTTTCTTCCAAAGACACTATTTTTGCAGCTATTTGAAGTTTGTATTTTATGTATGTATTGCAAAGCTTAGAGGAGGAATGGTGTTAGCTTTGGAGTTCTTGTCTTCTTACCTTGCCAGTTAAAAGGAAACAAAATAAACATTTCAGGCATACAAAGTACTTCTGTGGGATTTAATATGTGGTGTCTTGGGAGGGTTTAGCAGCTGTGTGGGTTCTGAGTAGTTAACAGAGGGATGCAAGACACGTGGGAGTGTGTCTAGAGAAGGGCAGTGGGGCTGGAGCACAAGGGGGGTGAGGAGCAGCTGAGGGCCCTGGGCTTGTTGAGCCTGGAGCAAAGGAGGCTCAGGGGAGACCTTCTGGCTCTGACAGCTCCTGACAGGAGGCTGGAGCCAGGGGGGCTCGGGCTCTGCTCCCCAGGAACAGGGGCCAGGACAAGAGGAACCGGCCTTAAGCAGCCCCAGGGGAGGTTTAGGTTGGAGCTGAGGAACAATTTCTTCCCCTCCAGGGCAGGGATGGAGTCCCTGTGATCCCTGGAGGGGTCTCCAAGCCTGAGGGACAGGGTGAGTGGTGCACTGGCAGCGCTGGGGCAGCGGTTGGGCTGGAGTTCAAAGGTCTCTTTCCAACCAAAGCCGTTCTGCGATTCTGCGGGGACAGACTTTTCGTCGGGGACAGGCCTCCAGGAGTGAGCGGCCCCATCCTCCAGCCGCTCGGGTGCGGAGTTTGGCAGCTCCCGGGCGCTGCGGGGGTTGGTGAGAGGGAAGAGCCGGACCCCCCCCGCAAAGCCCCCGCGTCGGGGCAGTCGCTGAGGGCGGGCGCACGCACAGACCCCACCCGAGTCGCTCAGACGACGGCGGCAACGCCAGCAAGGTACGGGCCGCTTAGCTCCGCCCCCTTTGCCGTACAACCAATCCCAGCACTCCACATCGGGTTGCGTCACCTTGAGGGCCGCTCTCACGAAGGTCCCCAGTTTGGAGTTGCCCAGAGTGCTGCCTGTTCCGAGGAGCTCTCTGCGGCTCACATTGTAGCCGAGCCGCGGCGGAAGCAGCTCCCGGGGTGGTCCCCTCAGTGTCTTACCGCCGCCTTCCCGCTGCTTCCATCCCCTTTCCCCGCTCTTCTCACCCGTCTTCTCTCACTAGTGGGGCCGGCAGCGCGGAGGGCGGGCGCAGGGGGTCCTGGATGGCGGGCTGGCGCAGGCCGGGCGTATGAGGCCGTCCGCTCCGCCGCCGCTGCCGCCACCGAGCGCGTTGCGGGATGTGGTGTTGGACGTGGCTCCGGCGCTGAGCGGCCGAGCTGCGGCCATGGGAGCGAACGGGGCCGTGTTGCCCGAACGCCTCCGCCTGCCCGTCTGCTTCTTGGGCGTCTTTGCCTGTTATTTCTACTACGGGATTCTCCAGGAGACCATGTGAGCAGGGGGCTGGGGTCAGAGCTCTGGGGGAGGGCCGGGGTAGGCGGGGAGCCCCGGGGGCGGCCGCCGCCCTACAATCGTAATCGCACCCCGGGGAAAATGCTCCCCTGGGTTGGATCTCACCCGGAGTCTCCCCGTGCCCTGAGTGGGGGCTGCTCTGTGTCGGTCCCCGCGGCTGGGTCTCAGCGTGTCCCGCTTTTCGCAGCACGCGGGGGCGATACGGAGAAGGCGCGAAGCAGGAGAAGTTCAAGTACGCGCTGACCCTGGTGTTTATCCAGTGCGTGATCAACGCCGCTTTCGCCAAGCTCCGTAAGTCTGGGTCGTGGGAGGTGATCGGGAAGCTCGGCTGACAAAGGTTTTATCCCAAAATCAGTTGGGTGTTCTTTTTACCCTTTGGAGGAGTTGGTTGTTGTGGTTCATATGGCAGAGCATAGCTGTTGACTGTCCCTCGAGCCTCTGGTGATGTTTGTGGTGGCTACTGACTTTCTCCTTCCTCTTTACCTTCCTTCTAGTGATCCAATTCTTCGATGCCGTCAAGGCAGATCGCACCCGCAGCTGGCTCTATGCCGCCTGCTCGCTGTCCTATCTGGGCGCCATGGTTTCCAGCAACTCTGCCCTGCAGTTCGTCAGCTACCCGACCCAGGTGGAGCAGGGGGGTGAGGGGGTGACTGTTAACATGCAGCTTAGCACTGTAACCCCACAGCGCTTGGGGGTACCCCAAAGACAGGCGCTGGGCTGGGGAGGAACCAGCTGGTGAAGCAATACTGAGGAGGGGGAGCTGTGGCTTTTGATGCTTATTTTCCCATAGGAGCATGGGTGGGTTTTGTGGGTCTGTATCAGTGGGCACGGGGGGGGGGGGTGGGTGGAGATAGTTCGGCCGCTTTCTGGGAGTGGAC
>JANHGN010011747.1:0-21865 GCA_024605025.1 Megaceryle maxima | reverse complement strand
GAGAACAAGGGAGTGGTGTTTATTGCAAAAATAAAGATTATAAACTTGGTGGCAAGGCTGCATGCTAGATTGATGTGTGCCTTCCTTGTCCACACTGTCCTTTTTCCCTGGTGACAGTGTGTGAGCCTTGGGATGCCCTCTTGGCTGCAGGGCATCTAGCATGCATGGGGAAGGGGTACCTCCTGCTGAGACACCATGTGCCATCAGCCCTAGATACTTGGTCCTGTTCCTGCTGGCAGTTCAGCAACCAGTTGGTCCCTGCACTGCCCATCCTGCTTCTTAGAGGCTGTGGAGGGAATGTTTAAAAACCAGCAGCGACTCCTCTGTGCTGCTGTGTGGCTGCTGTCGCATTCCCTTTGCTGTGCCTTGTCCTCGCCTGACTCCCGCTACAACTAATTAGCACCTTGACATTTACACAGTGAGTGAGGCAGCCTTGATGTTTGCGAAAGAACAGAAGGCACATCTGTCTGCATGAGCCATCTGAAGAGGAGGAACATAGCTCTGTGGTGTTTATAACAGGCAGTTGGGGGAGGAATTAATTTACAAAAATTTTTGAATGAAAACAATTCCAATAACTCAAGTGCCCTCTCCCTCCCACATCAGCTGTTTACAAACTGTTGAGTTGAATCTGTCCCACATGTCCTTTGAACCCGCCAGTAACAGAGAAAAAAAAATTGAAATGCATCATGAAAAACTAATTAAAAAAAATCCTGCCCACAGAGTTCAAACAACTTGTCTTGTTTTAGCTTATACCAATTTTCATGTACTTAGACAAATGTCACCAGAACCAGACTTAAATGACTCCATTTTGCTCTTCATCCATATTAAAGAAGAATGTAGTTGTTCTTCATTGTCTCTTCACCCTTTACTCCCGCCCTGTGATGTTGTGTAAGGTAGTGATTAACTTTGTGTGGCAGTAGTCCTGTGGAGCTTGAGGGCATCCAATTGTTGTGGTGGTGGAGCTGAGAGTGGCGATGGAGCTGGAGTCCCATCTTCTTCCACACCCAGTTGGAGCCTTGCTATGCTTACCCTGTCCTTTCTCCATAGGGAGGCTATGGCTTGTGGTGTGGACCATGGGGGCTTTCAAGGGTCTTAAGATATGCTTATCCAGCTTTACCTGGCTTGTGGATGGAGGGGGAGAGCCCCCAGTCCTACTGTACCACCATCTTAGCTTAAGTGTGGCACCAAACCCTTGAATGCTAATGCATCACAGATGGGTGAACCACTGCTCTCATGTGAATGTGGGAATGGCATTACTTAGGGTGTAAATAAAACACATGGAGGAGCACAGCAGTGGATGGCAGGTGACTGTTGTGCAGGGCCAGCAGTGCTGCAGGCAAGTCCTGCTCGCCTGTATCTGAAACTCAGGCTGCTGTGGAACAGCAATTTTCTTAGGCTTGCCTTTAATTCCTGATGACTTGTTCCTGCTTTGAAATTGGTGTGGAAGCTAATTGAAGGGAAAGGCTTGCCATTAAAAATGCTTCTTGTTTTGTTTTTTTTTTTTTTTCTCTTAAGGAGGTGTCTGGCTCATTAGCATTGTGTCAGCACCTCCTGTGTGATGCCCCTTGAAGCTTTCCAGAATCAAAGCTAAACTCTGCCCTCTTGTATTTGGGGATCTGCTGTAGCCAAGCCAGATGGTGAAGGGAATTAATTGATTTTCCTCTTCTCCAGGAGAATAAAGGGAAGGCAAGCCACCATCTCTGGCCAAAAATAAGTAGGGCAAGGCTGGTAGGATGCCACTTCTGTAGAGAGCGGATGTCTGTGGCTTGGGGTTCCTGCTTGCAGGTGTTGAGTAAAACCCATTTGCTCATGGCAGGGATGTGAAAGTGTCCTTGGCTGGCCAAAGTCATTCACCCTGTTGAATCTGGGAAGCAGAGAATCTCCTAATGCCTGCAGAAGGCTTGTGGGTCTGTGTGGCTTCAAGTGTTTTCTCAGCCAGAAGCTGCCTGTTTCTAGGGAAAGAAGGTTTGAGCCTTGCCTTGCTCCACTCTGGAGTCATGCAACCCACAATCCAAACAGAAATGGCACAAAAAACAAGTCTAGGGAGGGTGTTGCCCTATGAAGTTCTTGGGACACTGCTGTTCTGTGGGACAGATTTGGTGGCTACCTACCCTATCTTCTGGGATTTATACTGTAAAAGCCTGCTTGGAGGTGTAAACACCCTGCTCTGCTCTTTGTGCAGGGAGACATTGACTCTTCCTTGAGATGGAAAACAGTGCACTCTTGTTTCACCATCCACATGTTTGAAAAGGTTCTCATGGCAATGCTGTGTCAAGACCAGGCCCACCTGCAGAAGTCTGTCTGAAAGCAGGGGCTAGATGACAAAACCTACTCTTGCATCAGTGAGGCCGCAGTCTAGGGCTGTTCCTCCACTTCTATCCCTCCTCAGAGACAGTTCATCACCATACCACCACAGAAACGCTGCAGGGCTGAGGCATCTCCTCCCAAATGTGATGAGAAGGCAGCAGGGCTTTGGGCACACTCCTTCTTTGCAGGTGTCAGCAAGCTGTCAGCACAGTCTCTGATCCTGTAGTAAATCCTGGTGGGTTTGCTCCACCAGCAGCAGGAGTCAGGAGGGTCCTGCAGGTTGCCTGCTATATCATGGTGAAAACATCATGGGGTCTTCTCCCTGAAGGGCTCTGCAATGTCTCCACTTGTCACCCCATCAGATGTCATGTACAGGGACATATGCAGAGGGCTGGGCTGATATGGGATTACTCGGAGTAATGCTTTATACTGAGTTGCTGTGCCCCCTCTCCCACTCATTGTTAAACATTTGTTTAAATACACCAGTTAACACCTCTGCTGACAGTGCTTTAAGGATAAAGCTTTATTTGATGGTGAAAGGTAACCTGAAATGCACAAAAGGGGGGACAATGAGGGGAGAGACGAGTGCGGCATAATAAGAAACTGAATTTTGAAGGCTTCAGGATGTCTCCTCTCTACTCCCCATCTTGTTGGCTGCTCCTAGGCAGCAGTGCCCATAGCAACACTGCCTGGTGCAAGCGAGGCTGTGGTGATCCCATGGGCATCCCTACCTTGAGAGGGACCTGAACTGAGGTGGCATCTGTTGTGGCTTTCCCCCCATAATCCAGCTGAGCAGTGCTGATGATAAGCATCCCGTCGAGAGGAGGTGATGGCTCTTTCATCCACCAGGGATGGTGAATGAGAGCTACACCTCTCTCGGCTGTGAATGCAGCAGATCTACAAACCTTCTGCTTTTTTATTAGCAACTTTCCCCATGTAACCACATTCCTGTGGGTTGGGGTTGAATGAAGAGAAGCTCCTGTTTTAATTTTTGCTGTCAGGAGTAACTGGTAAGTGTAGGAGGAGGAATATTAATCATACCCAGCAGGCATTCTTCAAACTTAGAAACAGCATAAGGAAGGAGCCCAAATGGTTTAAACATTGCAGGGACCATTTCTATGGGAGTCTTATGCTTGAAAACGTGCAGGATACTCTTTTTATTTAGTTTAAAGGAGAAGTTGTTGCTTCCTCAACCTCCTTTCTGCAGCAGGGACCAGAGTCTGCAGGCCTGATGTGCTGGTCAGGTCTGTGGTCCCTGAGAAGACAGGGAGAGGTGTGCAGGGAACATCATCCATGTTGTTAAAAGCTCAGTAACCTCAACTGGCGGTTTATTTCTGAATTCATTCTCTAGATGGATGCAAAGGAAAAGCGAGTGTCATGGTTTGGCTATTCCAAATTTTTGCACTGGTGGTGTAGCAGGTGCTGTGCTGCCATGGGACAATCAAGCTTTTCACCTCTTTGGGGTGATGTGAGGGACCACTGGAGGATCAGAAGGGATCTGAGTCTCACCATAGGCTTGTGAGTCCATGCTGTGAAGAGAGGCTTGCTTTAATCCCTCTTTTGAGCTTTGAGAAGCACCCCTGTCATCAAGGAGATGATGAGGTCACCCCCTTGCTGCACAGACATGCAGGCTTGCTCACAGCTTCCCCATGACTGAGGACATCAGTTCCCACTAAGCCTGGGTGAACTGCAGCATCCTTAAGCAACTCTTTCCCATCCCTCCTTTACTTTTCTCTACCATTCTTTTTAGTACAAGAAGCACAGGTAAGGGCTCCTGATGGGTTTTAACTTTCCTGGAGGCTGCCTGTGTTTTCTAACAGAGCTGCAAGTCTTTGCATCCTCCATCTGAAGGTCGTGGAGCTTGCTGTCCATCTCCCCTGGCCATGGCTGCCTGCATTTACCTGGGGCTGCCAGCCACTGAGAACAAAACATCCTTATCCCAGGGGGAGCCAGGTTACAGGGGGTCTTCCCTGGGGCATGGCATGAGGCATTGGGCCATTCTTCCACCTCCTCTGTGCTGTTTTTTTTAACAGACCACAGAAGCCTTTTTCAAATCGGCAGGAGGCTATGAGGAGCATCCCTGCACTGCTGTGCAAAATTGCTATTCTCTTGTGTCTCACCACTCCTGAAATTGTTTAAGAGCATCTGACTGGGAACCAAATTTCCTCCCCATCTCCTTAGCATCACAGAAAAGACTGCCTGGAAGATTTTACTGTGCCTCAAACATGGAGGTGGGGTAGAAAAGATATGAGCAGTTCATGGAGCTGAAATCCTGCAATGAAGTTTCTCAAACAAAACACAGTGGTCTTGGTGCTGAGCCAGCTTGTCTCACTGGGCTTCCCAGAAGGGGCAGACCTCAGATAGGATGATGGAGAGCTGGGCTTTCCCAGCAAGTGGGTTTCTGCTTTTCATCAGGGGGAATCATTGAAACAGATGTGTGAGTGAAGGGTTTGGGGTTTTGAGACAAAACATCTTTCTCCCAGCTTAATCAGCTTCCTTGCAAAACTCCCAGCCCCTTCTGGTGAGCCATCCCAAACACGACCCTTGCGGGAGGCTGTGGCATTCTTTGCTCACAGAAGTTGGAGGCCTGATTCCACATGTGCAAAATGAGTTTATTCTTCTGCATCAGCTCATGTTCTTTTTCAGCAACCCAGGTTTGCCTGGGTAGGGGAACACATCTGCTAAGGATGTCAAACAGAAGAAGGAAAAGAAAAAGCCCTTTTGAAACTGTGGCCAGATATGGCCTGGCATCAACAGCCTTGAGAACTGTGCTACCTGAAGTCTGCAAAACTCCCCAGACCTGATGTTTTGTTCTGAACCTACTTCTAGGACACTGTGGACCACCTGCCCTGCAAGTTTCATCCCCCCCCAACAGCAGCGCTCAATGTAGCAGCACAAAGAGCAGCAAGCTGTAATTTGCCACCAAGGCTGTATCCCTCAATGAAAGCTTCCTACGTGTCTATTGGAAGAATATCCTATCAAATTCTATGCTGCTCTGAAAGGTACGTATTTAAAACATGACTAACAGTGATAGATGCTATTATTCTATTTTATTCTTCAGCTTGTGAGTAATGTCTCATTATAAATGGGGATGCATTCAAAAAAACATCATCTGCCTGCTGGAGCGTGGGCTCCTCAGCACGGGCAGCTCACGGTAGAGGAGCCGGCGTGTGGCAGCACATGGCTGTGTGTGGATTGGCAGCATCTTGGCCAGTGCCATCCTGTGAGAGCTGGCCTTGAGCTCTGCTTGCTGCCTGAGTTGGGCTGTAGCTGTTTTGGGGTAGGTCTGATGGCCCTAAGCACACTGCAGGGATGGCAGTGGTAGAAAATCATAGAATGGTTTGGGTTGGAAGGGACCTTTCAAGGTCATCTGGTCCAACCCCCCTGCAGTGAGCAGGGACATTTGCAACTAGAGCAGGTTGCTCAGAGCCCTGTTCAATCTCACCCGGAATGTTTCCAGGGATGGGGCAACCACCACCTCTGAGCGACCTGGACCAGTGTCTCACCAACCTCAGTGTAAAAAATTTCTTCCTTCTCTCTAGTCTAAATAACCCCTCTTTTAGTTTAAAGCCCTCACTCATTGTCCTGTTGCAACAGGCCCTGCTAAAATGGTTCCCTTTCAGTACTGAAAGGCTGCAAGATGGTCTCCCTGAAGCAGTCTCTTCTCCAGGTGGAACAGATTAAACTCTCTCTGCCTGTCCTCACAGCAGAGGGTTTCCAGCCCGTGGATCTTTTCTGTGTCCTCCTCTGGCCCTGCTCCAATGAGTCCATGGGGGTACTGGCAAAGCTTGTGCAGGTCATCACTGGCAGACTCTTGTTATGAATGTGTTTTATGGCCTTCATGAGGTTTGTGCAACCCTGTTGAATGCTCTATCTTCTCAAAGCACCAGAGCTTCCTATAGTGCAATATCACAAAACATTAGGATATGGGAAGGTTCATTATAACAGGATGCATAGGCAGGAGCATGCTTTCCTGGCTGCTTTCCTGGCTTCCCAGCCAGGGACTTTTGTCTGTCTAGGCTGTCCTGATATCTGCTACAAAGGAATCATCTTGTGTATATGGAAGCCAGGTTCCTCTCCCCTGCTGGAGATGTCTGCTGCCATCCACTCTGTCTCCCTTCTCCTGTGGTGCTAAGCACTTGCATTTTGGAAGCCTTCATCACAAGGTGAATGGCTGATCTCACTGTTGCATTTTTTTGGGTGGGAAGGTCTCGAGTTTTGCGAGTCCCCAGACAGTGGGGACTCCCTGGCAGCTAGTACAGCCATCATGTCTGTGGACCATTGTGGATCTGCTGAGGCCGCTTTGAACAAACAAAATGCCTCCTTTCTAATAAAAGCCTAGTTATGCGTCTGCCTGATCAGCATGCCTGGGCTATTGTGTCAGCTCTCCAAGGGATAAAAATACCAGAGAGCAAGCATGTAGCAGTCTGCAGGCATGTGGTGGAAAGTCTGCCCTTGAAGGTACCTATGGGAGCTGGTGGCAGGACCCACTAGAGGTGGTTGTCAGTGCTGGGGAGTTTGGTTTGAGGACATAAGGGCTGCTGAGAGCATGATTGCCTATCTCTTGGTTCAGGCTCTCTCCAGGTATCTGTCTTAAGCCTTCAAATAAGAGCTCCAAAAATGCAAAGGTGCTCATGGAAGTGGTCAGTGCTGGGGAAGTGGTAGTGGTTTGTTTTCTTTTGGTTTTTTATATGCTGTCTTGCCTAGTTTTCTGGATTTCAGTGGCTGTGTGTAACCCTGGCTGGAGCGCAGTGTCACTGACCTTCCCCAGGATTGGTGCAACGCAGCCACCTTGTCCTGTGCTGCTGCTCAACATCTCTGGTCCAGGGTCCTTACCATGGGCTATCCATCTTTGACATATTCTCTGTTTTGCCTCATGCAAAAGAAAATGAGGTGTTTTTTATTTTACGGGCACTGTTTTTCTCCTTCACCTCCTGCTGGGGAAGTTTTGGGTGGGTTTTTTCTCTTTTTTTTTTTTTCCAGTTTATTGTTGGAACATTTATTTCCTCTCCCATTTTTATTTTGAAAAGGGGAAGAGAGCTGCATCCCCCTGAGGTGTTATTAAGCTGAAAGGCTGGTGATTTGACTGTAAGGCACGCTTGCACCTCCCACACTTGTGCAGTTGGTGACGCATGCTGCAATCAATGGAGAGGGGATGAATAAACCCAGCATTTGCTCCTCGCCTGCCATCCTCAGAAAGAAGGAGGCGGAGGAGAGGGAAAATTCTGGTCCAGGCATTCAGTTTTAAGAACTGTTTTCTATATAGCTAAGAGATGCTTGCCAAAACATCTCCATCACATGATAGGCCTTTTTTGTCTCATAGGGCTAGGTTTACTCTGCCTTGAAGCTTATGGGACTGCTGCAAGCTTGTGTTTGGTGTCCCTCATCTCATCAGGCTCTTCTCAAGGCAGTGCACTTCAAGGCATGTTAGACTCTCTCCTGGCATGCTGCTGCATGGTTCCTGGTGATACAAGTTTAAGATGTTGTGTTCAATAACCTGTCTTTTGTCTGAAATGGTCTGTGTGGTTCCCCAACAGTATAATCCCAGAAAGGGGATTCCTCCTTCACCTGATGGGGTGCCAGTCTCAGGGGATCTTGAGGAATGGACATGTATGGTCCTGCATGTGAAATGGGGGGCATGCCTAAGCTGATGGGAGTGGAAGAGATGGGACATTGCTCTGGAGGGCAGGAGGTAGCAAAGGCTGAACAGCAGGATTTTTGCATCTCCCACCTGCATGAAAACAGTCCTCAAAACAGCAAACTGACTGTTGGGTACCTGGGACCCGCCACACTGAGTAGATGACTTGAAATGGCTTAGCTGGAATCAAATGTTGGGCTTTGAAGGCTTCCTACAGCATGGAGAGAATCAGGTTTCCTTCTTCCTTGGAATCTGTGTGCTCCAACCCCAAGGACTCCTCTTTCCTGAGAAGGAAGTAGTTGAAACTCTAAATAATTAAGCACTGGCACTTGTTTCTTCTTCTGTCACCTTCTTCCTTTCTTGCATATGCAGCATTTTGCTGTGTGACAAAGAGCTGTCCCCTGTGGTGGCATGGTGCTGGGAGCTGATGTGCTATAGAATTAGGGCCCTAGGGTGGGATGAGAGGGTTGTGAGACCTCTTGTTTCTGATTCAGGCCATGTAATCTACACTTGAGCGGAACAGCACTTCCATTTGAAAGACATCAGTCTTTTTTTTTTTTTTTTTTTTTTTTTTTTTTTTTTTTTTTTTCCTCTGCCTACACCAAGTGTTGCATCTTTAGGCCGTCTTGGAAAGCTCTCCTCATAAACTGCATCCTGGCAGCTTCTCACTTCCAGAGAGCACCCCTCCAGCAGTGCCACCCCCAGTGCCTTAGCAGGGGAAGGAAATGGTACTGCAGAGGCTGCTGCTGCTTGTAGGAGCAGTCAGTGCCAGCCTTCAGAGCTGTCACATTAAGGATGCAGCTTGTATGTAGCTAGATCATAGCTGTGTGCCTATCACTCAAGGGCAAGTGTTTTTATGCCCTGTATTTCATGCCTCAGACTATTTTTAATAATTGATATTAACACTTTAAAACAGAGGAAATGGAGGGCAGGCTGTTGTTTATGCACCACATCAATAATAAATGGAGGAATGCCAAAACACATCAATAACAAGCTTGTTTGTCCTCTTCTCGTGTTCACAGTGATCTGGGAGGTAGAGCATGGGCAGATGGTCAGGCTAAGGTAGCAGCAGAGAGATCTGCTGAGGAAACAAAGGGGGGGAATAGTGTAGGACAGTGCTGCCCTTCCAAAGACTCAAAGTTGGACAAAACTCTGTGTGCTATACAGAAGTTATGTGAGCTATTTCCCTCAAGAAGACCTTTTTTTCTGCTTAATGCTGCATCCCCTGGAAACTAGAAATTCATGTGAACAAATGGTTCTGACCCAAATACAGCCTGAACTTCCCCAAGCTGCCCCTTCTCATCCTCCTGATGCCAGCACTATCCCAGTGATGAGTGCTGCAGATGCTGAAACATCTGTGCTGACTGCACTGCTGTGGGCTCCTGTATGGCATGAGCTTGGCATGGGAGCAGAGCTCATTTGGCACCCTCCTGCAGAAGATCATGTTGACTATGGGTGCATTTAGAGAAGCATTTTCTTCCAGATCCAGCATGTAAAGCATAACCACTGTTAACAAGCATCCAGGTCACAGGATCAGAGTAGAGCTATCCAAAGTTAAAATCTAACATATATAGCACAGAAGTAGAGCAATTGTTTCACTCTATGAACCTGCTGCTCTGGTACAGCAATACTGATCCAAGTAGATATGTATCTGCCTGAAGTCCCTCTGGTCAGCTCCTCAGCAGAGGAGAAATGAAGCATGGGAAATTATATCTTAGCATACGTATCTGCTAGATCTTGTAGTTCCTCATTTCTTGCGGGTTTTGAATTGGTTTCCAACTTGTTAGTGTGTGGTTGCTGTAAGGGAAGCTTGGGGGTCTATGTGCAATGCTCTGTTTTTCTTTATTGTTCATGTAATTTATGTTGTTTCTCTGTCCTCCATCAAACCTCAAGTGTTTTCTGGCCTCCTCTGCTTCTAGCATTGGCCTTGATCAGACTTGCTGGCAGTGTACCTGGGTGCTCATTTTCATCTGCAGTCTGTGAACATCTTCAGATCTGCCTGAGCTATGCTTCAGGCATCTTTTTCCAGAAGTCTGTATACTGAAAACATAATGCTCACTCCATCTGAGTTGTCTCTCTCCTACCGCATTGGTCACCCTGTGCCTTGACCCTTCTGCATGAGTGGTTGGTGTCTAATTTTTTTCTCCTGTCATGGCTGTTTGGAGGCATTCATAGAAAGATGATCTTTACATCATCTAGTACCAAAACCCTGCCATGGGCAGGGACACCTCCCACTAGACCAGGTTGGGCAAAGCCCCATCCAAGCTGGTCTGGAATGCATTCATTGATGGAGCATCCCCAGCTTCCCTGGGCACCCTGTGCCAGTGCCTCGCCACCCTCAGGGTGAAGAACTTCTTCCTCATTTCTAATGTAAATCTCCCCTTCTTTCCCATTTTGAAGCCATTACCTCTCTTCCTATCACTGCAAGCCCATGTAAGAGTCCTTCCCCAGCTATCTTGTAGGCCCCTGGCAGGTACTGGAAGTCTACAATAATGTTTCCTTGGAGCCTTCCCTTCTCCAAGTTGAACAACCCCCACTGTATCATCCTGAACTCGCAGCGTAAGGGTTCCAGTCCTCTGACCATCTTTGTGGCCCTCGGGACCTGCTCCGAGGAAGAAGTCCTTTCCTCTCAAGTCAGACATCCTAAAAGTCCACAGCTTTCTCCATCTGCAGTAATCCAACCCCAAAGCCAATGTCTCCAAAAGAGTTGTTACAGATTCAAAATTAACAGTGGGTGTTTCTGCTCTGTACCTTGCTAACCCCCCTCCTATCTCTTGACCCAGTACAGCCCAATATCCCCTCAGCCTTGCGCTGTCCTGTCTATCACTGTAGGTTGTTCTTACAAAAATCCTGGCAGTACCATCCCTTCCCACTCTGCTCTCTTCAGCAGGTCTAACAAATGTTTATTTTCCATACCTCTGCTGCTCATAGCGAGTTCTGTATACATTTTGTACTTGGACCCTTCTGTGGTAGGATCTTTTGTAGAAATCTTTGGTTCTGTGGCATCAACCTCTCCCTTCTGCCTCTTTTGTTCTGGTTTCTTAGCCCCAAAGCTTCACTGATGTGGAAAAGAGGAACAGAAACTTTCTGGAGATGGTGAAAATAGAAGAAAGCCAGTGTTTGTGGACCTGGCTACTCTTTGAGCTGACCATGTCTAGCTTATGTCACGGTGTTGGGTCACAGGCTGGACTTGATGATCTTGGAGGTCTATTGCAGCCTCAGAAATTCTGTGATTGTGTTAATAAGCACTTGTCCTTGCTGTTTGGCTCCCTAGAGCGACTGCTGTCAGTCAGCAAGGTGATAGCACAAGACCATTCCAGGCTTGTAACAGGCAGCAGAGCACATGAAGCTGCAGATGCTGCTGGTGTTGCAAGCAGAGGATTTCAGGCTGCCTTTTTGGCACCACCTTTGAGTTCTCCTGAAATAGTCTACTTGTTGCGCCAGGGTCCATGAAGTTTCCAACCCAGGAGAGACACAGTTCTCAAAAGCTTCCTGCCAACTCAGCCTGAGCAGAAATTGTGCTCTTTCATGCAAGTGCCTTCTTGTTACCAGTTTCTCTTGCCCCAGACTACATAACCCACTCTTCCTAATGCAGGGTGGTTTTGCAGGAGCTGGAACTGTCTTCATGAAGGGGAAAGCACCTTAGAGATCAGTGCATAACTGGGCTACCTCCTGGCACATGCTAAGAGAATCTCTGATGTGTTACTTGTTCCTTGCAACTCTTAACAACTTTGAGAAGCTCTCCAGGAAAATGGTAATTCTGATGAGGGGAGAAAACCCCCCAAACCCTCAATGTTTCATGGGCTCAGTCTGACTTCAAGGAAGCTATAGAGGAACACAAGCAGGCTTCTATTGTATGCCTACCTACTTTCTTCATTTCTTCTGGCTGCCTGCTGGGAAGAAGACCAGCACCAGTTTCCAAAGTCCTCTGTCACTGGGCAAGGTGCTTCTCCTCCTGGAGCCGACTGGCAGCATGGTCCTGGTGCTTGGCTTCCTCCCCTTCCACAGAGAAGGTTAAAAAAAGAAAATCAAAACCTTGAACCAATCCAAAAATCCCTTGATACTAAACACTATTTCCGACTCCCCTTTGAAAGGGAAATACTTTTCTTTCCAGCCGGCTCTAACAATGATCCTCTTTGCTGTCTGTAATGTTAAACCACTCTCCTCTGATGTCTCATTCAGTCCCTGCAAATTTTAAGTAGTTTGATGTATATTTTAAGGCGCTCTCTGCCATTCCTTTGCCAAGGATATTTTTAAATAGCCATTATTTTGGTTGGACATAAGAAAAGCCAAGTTCTTTCTGTTGCTGGCTGTGCAAATCCTCTTCCTAAGGCTGTGCTGAAATGGCTGATGCCAGGATGCAGACAGTGGTGTTTTTGGCACTGCTGGGAGGTGAAATTGCTCTTGGCAGGAGTAACCCAGCTGTTTATTTCAGATCTGCTCATAGCAGGGGACTAGACAGGGAAGGGAGGGATTAATATTTGTTACATGGGAGAGAACAAAAGGAGAAAAATTAAGTTTGGAAGCTCTACAAACAGTGGGGGGGAGGGGAACCACAACATGGAAGTTATCTTTTCAACGCATGCTTTAGCTTATGCTTACCTTTGTCTAAGGACTTGTCCCTTCCTATCCTGTGAACCAGTGCAGAACCAAGCAGCTACTTCAGTCACTGTGGAATAGTGGGGTTATTTAAGGATGTTATTGGAACTGGGAGAGACTACCCAGCCAGTGAGATGAAGAAAATTTTAATCGGGTTCCTAGCACATTGCCCTCAGGGTGATTTTAGTAGAGATGCCGCAAGTTACAATTACTGCAAGCTGAGACGTTGATGGTAAGAAACTGTGCATTCAAGACAAAAGTGTTATGTGATCTGTGTGGTCATAAAGATGCCATTTGTGCCATCTGTTTATAAAAAGTATTGCTACTTGTTGGACAGTAGTCCAGCTACCAGTGATCTGATTACAACAGTTTAAAACAAGCTCATTTAGATGGTCTAACCATGAATGGTGTCCTGGATTACATCATGAAATACATCATGAAATATCAGCATCACTGATGGCAGCTTCCATCTTCAGGATATCTTCCCATCAGCCTGCTGGATGTGTTAATTTTCTAAGTGGTATCAGACAATAAGAGGGTATGAAGTGTTCTGCTGTCAGTAAAGTATCAACACAGGCAGCTCTCAGCAGGTGTCCAGTATGAAAAGAATCAAACACTGGTAGTTTTAAGAATCTGTGGATTAGAATTTGCTGCTGTTTTGGCAACCTAGAGAGAGCAAATATCAAAACTGCCCATGCCTGAAAACTCAGGGTGCAAAAGGACTTCAAGGGAGTGGGTCAGGCATGTCTGTGTACATCGTGTACAATTAATGTGAAGCGCAGACCATGTAAGGGTCAGCCGGTACCAGCACTCATTTTGTAACACCAGAAGTGTTTCTGGCCAGGGCCTCTGGAAGGAAATATTTAGGGATGGTGGCTATGGGTTTAACAGCTCAGCCAAGCAGTGAGGACAACATTCCTGTGTGAGACCCTTGATTTATCTCTCTTCCTATCAGCTTCCAAAGTGAGACTGACTGCACAGGAGACTCCTGTAGCCGAGCTCCTTGTGTAGTTTGACTGAAGAAGGAGTTAAGCAGATAACAGCTTTCTCTTATAATTAACTTGCAAGGGAAATACTATTTTTCAGCCTTCGTGGTTGAGACCAGTGAAGGAGACTTTTTCTACAGAAAACACAGTACTGTCAAGGAATAACTGATTATAAGAGAATACCCCTTAAAAAGGTTGGAAATAAATTAATGGGGAGGAAAATAAAGAAGCTGCTCTGTACCCTTCAGCTTCTAAAGAAGCTTCTCTGCCTCATAGCTCAGGACCTGGCTCTTGTAACAGCTGCAGTTCCTGCAGCTCTGATGGATTCCTTTCCACAGACAGAACCAGAATAGGGGATCATCCAGGTGGGATCAGCATGCTCACCACCTGCTGCAGGACAAAGAGCTTGTGGTGGGACTGGGCTAGAGGCATGGTGCCCGACAGGCCTTGACAATCAGCTAGTTTGTATCCACTAGATCAGGTCTCTGCTTCATGGTACTATTCAGGGTATGGTGTCAGAACCATTTTTCAGTCATTTGTCACCAAACTCTGCATTTCATCCAAGTCTTGCAGCACCTTGGGTTTTTTCTCAGTCTCATGTAAGATGTTTCCCTGTCCCCAAATTCTCAAGCCCTTCTCCTCTCCAGCATAATTTCCTAAATAGTCACAAGTGTATTGCAGCTACTATTTGAGGAAATTAAATACAATTGGCTATCTTACTGAAGATGGAAAGAGGCACTTCTCTAAAGGGTGGATAGGTTTTAGTTTCTAATTTCTTGGATTGTGTGTTTTGCATAGCAGTGTCTTCTGCTGCAGGCAAGAACTACAGGGACCCATGATAACAGCAATCAGTCCATCAGAGGAAAATGCTGGCTTAGTTTTAGTTGTAGTGTAATGATACTGCTTTTCCATCACCAAGAAATATAGTCTCATGATGCTTAACAAAGACTTCTTGCTATCAATAACTCAGGTGAGTGTAAACAAATCTACATAATGCTCCATAACAGAAGTCAGCTGGTTAAACATAAAACCTAAGGCATAGCAGTGAATCACCAAAATATATAGCAGATATTATCATAATATCATGGAATAGCATCTCACAGAATTAAAATTATCTTTTTGGGCATTTGGCTATCTTCAGTTCTTGAAGGAAATATTTCCCTAACTCAAATAAATTCAACTCTATGGTAACTACAGTCAAATGAAGAAATTATATTGTCTACTAAAACACGGAAAGAAAATAATACAGCCACACTGGGAACACTAGGCTGTCAAGCATGTGAAAATCTAAGGGCAGAAAATGTACACTTGCTCCAGAAAGTAGGTGTTGCTATGATGCTCAAAATGGACACACTTTTTTTTAAATTATAGGTTTCCTGGGGGCTCCTTTCAAACACCCAAACAGGCCATTGTCATGAAGTGAACAGAAGGCCTCATATGCAGATTAGACTCACTTCTTAGGGACATCTGGCTGCCTCCCTGAGCATTTGGTTAAAGATGTGGTGAGAAAACTTAGTACCATGGTATGGCCTTCAGATTATTATCCATTAGTGGCTTTTCAGGTAGGAAAAATGTTGTCCCAGCACAGGTTGTCAAGGCCTGGCCCAGGCTGCCCAGGGCAGTGGCAGAGTCCCCATTCTTGGAGTAATTTCAAGACATGGAGATGTGCTGCTAAGGGACATGGTTTAGTGGTAACCTGTCAGTGCTGGGTTAATGGCTGGACTTGATGATCTTAAACGTCTCTTCCAACCAAAATGATTCTATGACCCAGCTTTTTAGCAAAATATCTCTTGTGGACTTGCAGACTTATCTGGCAGCGGCTGTCAAGGACTCCGCTGTATGGTGAGGTTATTTCAATGACTCTTGTTGTTAATACATGAACATTTCACTGCTAGTCCAGAGACTGGATTCCCCTGTCCTCAGTCAGTGGGTTCCTGAGCCTGTTTCTCCTAAATTCAGGAGACCTCTTTTGCTAGAAAACTTTCCTACTGCTCTTCCAGTAGTGCTTGTTAGGGGCTCATCAGACCATCTCTCCAGTCCGAGATGAGATGAGCTGTTTCAGGCTTGAACTTCAGGGCAGGGTTTCCAGGCTTCAGCTGAGATTTGAACCTCTACCCTGAATAGCTGCTTTCCAGATGTGCTTCCTGCACTCCTCCAGCCATGATCTTGCCAGGGCCGTTGCTGATTTTTCTGCCATGTATGTATCCAAGTACTGAAACAAGCTATCCCTCTCTTCCTGCAGGTTACCCTGCAGCAAGTTATTTGCCAGGGACTCTTTGGTTTCAGTCCCTTATGAACGCAGTCCCTTGTCCTCAAAATGCAATGTGTGATTTTGCTCCTACATGCAGCTACTTGTATTTGGTTGTCTTGAAAAATATATGATGTTCTGTGGAGACCAGCTTTCTGGGCTTTCAGATTACTCTGCAGCATTTCTGTCTGTCAAGCTTCTTACATTGCACCCAATCAATATGACATCTGAGCCTCGCTTGCTGGAGAATGGAAATCATAGTAAATATTTTGTAGTCAGTGCAAAATGAGTTGGCGATCTCAATTCAGTTGCTCTTAGGCAGGTGTTTGCACATGCACCCTAAGACTGCTCTTAGATTTGGCATCTGCTATTGTGCTTCCTGGTGGGCACTGCATCAGGATTTGGGTCTGGATCCTCTACCTACAACCGCCCCAGCAAGGCTCCTAGCCTCTCCATCAAGGTGGTGCTCATCCCTCAAAGAAACACATAACCCAATGGGTCCCCACCCCCACAGAGGGCAACTGGGAGCCCAGTACTGTGACTGGATCAGGACACTTGGGAATGCTGCTGCCTATGTGCTGGCTATGTTGGCAGTTATGCTGGGGTATACAATATTTAAAGGGGCCTATCAGAAAAATGGGGACAATCTTTTTATCAGCGCCTGTTCTGACAGGACAAGGTGTGATGGTTTTAAACTAAAAGAGGGAAGATTTAGACTAGAGAGAAAGAACAGTTTTATGCTGAGGGTGAGACACTGGCCCAGGTTGCCCAGAGAGGTGGTAGATGCCCCATTCCTGGAAACATTCCAGGTGAGGTTGGATGGGGCTCTGAGCAACCTGCTCTAGTTGAAGATGTCCCTGCTCACTGCAGGGGGGGTTGGACTAGATGACCTTGAAAGGTTCCTTCCCACCCAAACCATTCTATGATTGTTTTAAAGAGGCTTGCGGAGATTCAGGGAACCTCTGCTGTGAGACAGGGCAGTCACTGAGGCATTTCTAGAAACCACACCTGAAAGTGTTACAGAAAAAGCAAGTGAGCCTAAAGCCTAAGTGGCTTTGTCTCCTTCCTTGACAAGGAAGGTGAGTCAGGGCTTCAGTGAAATCAAGGGGGTCTCTGTGGCTGCTGCAAGGGAAGGGGCTCCACTGGTGTGGTGGTAGGCAGCAGCAAAATGGTGGCTGTGCTGCTCTGCTCCTGCAAAAGCAGAAGTGAGCATGTGAGGGTTATTTCTGAAATACTGAAATATCCCAGTTAATTCTGAATCACCAACCTCGGCTAACATTAGCTTTGTACCTTCCACTTAGTGTTCTTTTTCCCTAGTTATTAATTCTGATCTGTGCAAGGACCTTTCCTCTTATCCCGTGGCATTGCAGAGTGTTCAGTGACAGAGAACACTGGGAACATTTTGGGAAACCCGAGAAGATCAGACCAAATCTCTCCTTTATCAATATGCTTGGTGACTCCTTCACAGAGTCACCAGAGTTTGGTGAGGCAAAGCCTCCCCTTGCAGAAATCAAATCCCCTGGAAGTGAAAATATGATTCTCTCCAGCTATATCCTTATTTATCCATATGTCCTTCCTTTTAAAATGTAAAATTCAAGATCTAGTACTAAGGCAGCTTGGGATAGCAGATAACAAGCTTGGCAGATAGTTCAATTATTTTAATCTTTTATTTCCTTTAGAAGGCATAACTGACTTTGCTAATGAGAAGTAATTGATTCCAGTGTCTTGATTTTTGTTTGTTTTATCTGTCTGGCCTCTTCTCCAGATGCTTCACACACAAGGTCCTGTCTCCTACTGTCCCCCATCAAGAAGATGGTTGTGGGAAAAATTTCCCTTGCTCTAAATGCTCCTCTGCCCTACCCAGTAGCATGCTTTAGAAGTTACATGCATGCCTAAATCCTCTTGACTTCAGTCTTTTTCGGAAACTATATTTAGATGACCTGTTTTGAAAGCACTGGCTCTATTAGGAACGCGTGCCCAACATTCTCTCCCAGACTTCTTTCAGTGTTCTCCTTTCTGTACTGATTATGCCCAGATCCAAAGTTAATCTGTGAAATGCAAGAGCATATGTGTAGGAAGGCAGAGAGAAGGCTCAGCTTGCTTTGTGCGTGCTCTCTGACATCGGCTGATGGTGGACACTTAATGGAAGGAGCATAAAAACAGCCGTTGCATTGGCTCCAGCAAACCCTCCTAGCAAGCTGCAGCTTAACAGCTTATGAAGGTAGAGGATTTTTCTCTACTTTGATGTTTCCTAGATCATTTTGTTCAGCTTACCTTCCATTATTTTGGGTTGATGCTTTTGGAATGTGCTCTCTTTCCTGGCTTCCACATCTGTCTATGGTAGTCAAGTCCACGGTTCTCATGACACAAATGCTTTGTTTTGGGTTTTAACCTGCAGCATTTTAAGAAAGTGCATCAAACAGCATTCTTGTGCCATTTGAAGGAGCGATGAAGACATGTTCACCTCCACCACACACCTCCTGAGCTGATGGAAAACGTAGTGGAGATCCACAAGTCCCCTCTTTTTTTCAGGCAGAGAAGAAATTGGCCAGATGTAAATTATAACTTCAGTGGAGAGATTTCTCAAGCCATTTCATGCCAATTCTGTATAGTCTGTTCACTTCTTTTCTCACTGTTTGGGAACGAACTAATGTTTTTGTTGACTTGGATGATCTTTTTCCTCAGGGGTAAAAACTCATGGAGGGACTATGGTTAAGTCAGTTTGGTTTTGTGCTGCTGATTATTTATCCGCCCCTTTTACCCTGTTTTGTTGCAGTGTCCCTCAGTCCTTCTGCAGCTCTTTGTAGACGGCACTCATTTCTACTACTCTAAGGAATGGGGTTTTTTCTTTATCCCCTGCAAATTCTCCTATATCCCTTTTTCGTGCCACAGCCCAGATTGTGGGATTCTGCTGGGATTCCCTCTGCTGTGAAAAATAACCATTTATTCCTACATGTCCCTTCCTATTTTCTACCAGTTCTGAACTCACTTGAGAACCTTTATTCTAATCCCAGGAGAAATTAATTTCCTAGGACCCTGTGGTGAGGGAGCTTTTGAGAAACCAGAGTACATGGTATCAACTAAATTGCCCCTACTTACATATGCATTGATACCCACAAAGAATTCCGCAGGAGGTGTGATTCCAGCTACCAAAAGCATGTTTTTTCATCTTAGTTTTCTAATTATCTGTAATGCTATTACAAAGCCTCCACTGCTTTGCTCAGTGTTAAATGCAGTAATAAGTAGCTTCATGAATTCTTCTTTGTATTATTTTTGTAGCTTTTTTTTTTTAAACTGCCTACTCATCTTTTTCAGAGGCTGATAGCCCTGTATTGATGTCATCTTATTCCTGGGTTATCCCTCATCTGCACCAGTATGCACAGGTGCTAAGAAAATGTAGTACCTGGATGTGAAACTATCCTTTCTACAACAGTGAGGGAGAATATTTGATGTTCCACGAACACTCAAGGCATTGTCTATCCTGGGCTGCATCCAGAGAAGTATGGGCAGCAGGTTCAGGGACTTGATTCTGCTCCTGTGAGACCCTGTCTGAAGTACAGCTCTGCAGTCCACAAGAGAAGAGGGACACAGACCTGTTGGAGCCAGGTCCAAAGGCCACAAAGATGGTCAGAGGGCTGGAAGTCCTCTGCTGTGAGGACAGGATGAGAGAGTTGGGGTTGTTCAGCCTGGAGAAGAGAAGGCTCTGAGGAGAGCTCATTGTGGCCTTTCAGTATCTGAGGGGGGCCTACAAGAAAGCTGGGGAGGGACTTTTTACAAGGGCTTGCAGTGATGGATAAAGGGTAATGGCTTCAAATGGGAAGAGAGATTTAGATTAGAAATGAGGAAGTTCCTCACTCTGAGGGTGGTGAGACACTGGCACAGGTTGCCCAGGGAAGCTGTGGGTGTTCCATCACTGGATGTGTTCAAGACCAGGTTGGATGGGGCTTGGAGTAATCTGGTATAGTGGGAGGTGTCCCTGTCCATGGCAGAGGGGCTGGAACTAGATGATCTTTAGGGTTCCTTCCAACCCAAACAATTCTATGATCTGTGTTTTATATGCACCATGCAAAACAAGTGCTTGGGACATTTCATAGTTTTTCTCTTATTTTGAAATGAGGTGCTGAGGATTAATATTGTGTCTATAGCCCCTCAGTGTGACTGATGCTGCCAATTAATTTTTTATTTGTAAGACTACCAACTGGTTTGGTGTAACAGCTAAAGAAAGATTTACAGCATTAGTCAGTCTCCTTTCCAGGAATGCAAACAAGCTCATTCCCCCATAAGGAAACCTGTGTTCATGTGCAGAGATTGCCTCTGGCCTTCACATGTGGCAGAAAGTGATTGTCTCAGGATCCTTTTGGGTCCTGTAACTGGGGTGCCTGTTCCTTTCATATCAGAAATGGATTTCAGCAAGTGTACTCTGTGGCCTTGCTTTGCAAAGAAAAAAGATAATGGCTCTGTTTAAAAGGTGACTCTTTCTTCCAGTATGGTGTAAGAACATGGTTAAGTTTGACAAGCTAGCTCTGTTCCAGAGAAGCCATGTTCTCCTTCAGTCTGGCAGACTTTTTTTTTTTTTTTTCAATATTTTCAACATCTCTTTGAAGACACATGTTTTTGAATTTTCCACCCCCTCCTCATCCCCATTGTCACTTTTTTTTTTTTTTTAATTTTTTTCCCCCCATGGAGGATGCCTCATGGTTTTAGGAGAGATACCACCAAGGGCTAGCCCAGCATGGAATTTCTGCAATCCCAAACTGCTCTGTTAGTGTTCCCAGGGCTGGATTCAATTGACAAGAGGCTCTGCAGCCAACCCCCTTGGACTGCACATGTGTTTATTTAAATGTCAGTGGCCCACACAAGCTGAATACCTATTAGCTGGAGCATGCATAAAATCCAAAGCACAGCTACAGTTCGTATTTATTGTTCAAAATACAGATCCTTTTACTGTTGCCATTTCAGTACCCTTGTATTTATAGTATTATTCAGTCAGCTCTGAGAAGTTAACTAGCACTTTGCAGTGTTTCTTTACTGCGAGGGTATAATATCTGTCTGTAATAAATATATAGGTACAGGATTTAAGAAACAAAACAAAACAGCAACAACATATTGCTTGTGAAAACTTTACTAAGCAAACAGAACGTTTCCCACCAGAGCTGCAGAAAAAAAAAAAAACCCCAAACCTGGCAAGATGACATCATCTGAAGTCAGTTAATGAGCAGTAGTTGTATTCATCCACTCAATTTTTTAAACTCTGTTTTTTGTGATTCTCCACCATCTCTGTACTCCACACTCTTTAAAGATCCCTTGTAGGCTGGAAATAAATTGATCAGGCTTGTAGCAAGGCTTTTTGTTAGGGGCTGCTGGTAGCTGATGACTTTGAGGCATCTGGGCAGGGTGTAGATGTTGCTCTTCTGGTGTTTGGACCTTTTGGGCATGAATGATGCTAGAAATGCCACTATCTGCAGAGGTGCAACTTGGGGGAGAGGATTCTGCCAATCTGCTCTGCTCTGGGGAGACCCCCTTGCAGTCCTGGGTCCAGCTCTGGAGTCTTCAGCAAAGGACAGACAGGGACCTGTTGAAGTGGGGCCAGAGGAGACCACAGCAATGATCTGAGGGCTGGAACCCCTCTGCTGTGAGGCCAGGCTGAGAGAGTTGAGGTTGTTCAGCCTGGAGAAGAGAAGCCTTCAGGGAGACCTTATTGCAGCCTTTCAGTAGTTACAGAATCACAGAATTACTGAGGCTGGAATAGACCTCCCGCATCATCAATCCCAGACTATGACCCAACATCATGATATCAGCTAGACCATGACACTAAGTGCTACATCAAGTCTTTCCTTAAACACCTCTGGGGATGGCAACTCCACCAGCTCCCTGGGCAGCCCATTCCAGTGTCTAATCATCCTTTCTGTGAGGAAGTGCTTCCTAATAGCCAACCTAAACCTCCCCTGGCACAGCTTCAGGGCATGCCCTCTTGTCCTGGCACTAGTTGCCTGGATGGAGAGCCTGACCACCACCTGACTACAACTTCCCTTCAGGTAGTTGTAGAGAGTGATGAGGTCCCCCCTGATACACTCTTCCTGATACAGG
>JANHGN010011743.1:57510-70899 GCA_024605025.1 Megaceryle maxima | reverse complement strand
GAGCCTTCTCTTCTCCAGGCTGAACAATCCCAGCTCCCTCAGCCTGTCCTCGTAGGAGAGGTGCTCCAGCCCCCTGACCATCCTTGTGGCCTCCTCCACACGTGCAAGTATAAAATGTAGATTTCTTCAGAGCAGGAAACTCCTGGACTGAAAGGGAGTTATTATTATACTTAAGTATATTGACTACAATTTGCAGCATTCATGCTGACTAGATGAGACAGTCTACCAGATGCAGTAATAGTAATTAATGTTTAAATTATTTTCTAAAGAAATAACCATGTTTCATGTAAACAAGCTTATGTGTGTAATAAAAATCATAAACTCTTCTTTACATCATTTGTTACCTTCAAGCTTTGGGTGCTTTTACCTTTGATCCCTTTTTCCTCTTAATGGTCCCAGAGCTAGCTGATCCCAGGAACACATTTATGCTGGGTGAGAAGAATTCCACAAAAGCATATTTGTTTTCCTTCTTATGGCTGTCAGTCATTTTTGCAATGAAGAGTTTGGTAGTCTGAAGAGCAGTGTTTCCGCAAGAGGACAATCAGAACTGTGTGTCTGCATTTTATCACATCCATTCCACTCCAGGTCCAGATTGACTGACTATCCTGCATAGTCTTGCTTTCTGGTTTAAAACTGTGAATGTCCTGTAATGGTGACAGTACCGTGGACGTTCTCATCTGAGAATCCCACGTGACTTTTAACACTGGAATTTTGCGCTTAAAACATCTCTCTCCTTGTGCAATAATTCTCTTTTTTTTCTCTCACATACAGCTGTAATCCTACCTCCTCCTTTCTCTGTCCTATCCTGTCTTTATTCTTACCCTGATTAAGCTTTGGTGTGCAGCTTTCTGCTCTTAGCCCTTTTACCTGTGCAGGTAACTCAACCAGCTTCTTGTGTTTCTAACTTCTGAGGGGGTTTCTGAGGCATCTGCTTGTCCTAGCAATTTTTCTTCCAGCTGTTCCTGACAGATGTTCTGCATCCTCTGCTAGTTGTGCACTGTAGCCATAGCAGCTTGCCGTGGCTGTGCATACTCCTCTAGAGTACTGTGGTGGGAAATGTAGTTAGTTCAGATCTTAGAAGACTCCTCCTTGAGGTTTGTGTCTCGTTGGCCTGCATCACTGGACTGCTTTCCTCTGCTGTTTGCAGCTGATGTGCTTCATCTGTGATCCTCAGGCCAGCTGCATCTGGCATGTCAGGTTACGTACCTGGGCATGTGCCATTTGGCTGGAGCTTGTGATCAGAAGAAAATCATTAGAAGTCGCAGCATTAGTCCAGGGGCCCTCTTCCTGCTGCGGTGGCACCTGTCATCTCACAGTCAGATGGTCTGAGGTGGGAGGCAGTGGTGAGGAGGTCTTGTGTTACCTGTGGTACGGACTTGCCAAAACAGGGCATTGACAGGTTGGTCAGCATTCTCTCTCTTTCTCCTCACTAGCTACTCATGTGGTTACTAATACAGATACAAATCTGGGTAGAGGCAGTCTCACAGTGGGAAGGTGGAGATAAGGAACACACAAGAGATGTCCCTTCAGTGCAGCAGCAGTGCTGTGGCCATCACACCAAAGCACGGTCTTGCTGGAAAGGGCAGCATCTTCCCTAGCCTCATATTTGGAGTTGGTGGCTTCAGCAAGGAGCACCGAGTCTTTTGTTCTGTATCCACCTTTCCCCTAAGGGCAGAGTAAAACTAGTGGCTTGGGGACAATTTACTGTAACTGTTCCATGAGAAGAAAGTCTCTTTACTCAGGTGAGTCCATCAGCACATGGGTTGGTCAATGTTGATACACGTGAGATGATGGGAAGGATGAGGCAAGGCATTTTCTTGCCCCAGCAGCTGCTTCTTCCTTCCATTGCAAGAAGCACGTTTATGTTCCCCACCTGTCTTTGCAAGGACAGTGTCTCACCCTACAGGCTTCTGAGGCTTCAAGATTCAGTCTAGTTAACCAGGGGGTTTATGCTTCTCCTTACTGCTCTCTGGAGCTCACTGCTGACCCTCTGTGGAAACCAGGAGAGAGGATTTTGTGAAAGATCAAGAAGATACTGAGGTAATTGAATGAGCAAGTGATAACCTGCATATTTGACTCCACGACAGAAGTCGTAGCAGTCTCAGCTGCTGTGTTAATAAGATCCCATGAAGAGGAAGTCAAGTGAAACTGGTAGGGTTGTAATTTATAATAGGATTCTTAAATGAGTGCCCAGAGCTCAAGATAATTGTCCTTTCATCCTTTTTATTTTAAAAGGAGGGAAAATATATGTGTGGGATAAGTTATTGGGTATATCAGAATTTAAGCAAATAAATGTCTGAAATCAAATGTAGTGCTTCCTTTTCACCCTTTTGAACCTGTACTGCTTTCAGCTTTATGACACTTGTGAGAGGATGAAATTCAGGTTGCTGAGGCTGAGAAAATTTGAGTAGTCTCATGCTACAGAAGAGAACTGAGAATAGAAGGTGGTGGGGTTTGGAGTAGAGATACCTCCTCTAAATTCCAGGGCCAGTTTTACAACCATGAAGGCGTAAAATGCAGAACATGCAAAACCAGACACATCAAAGCCTAAAACGTGTTTTAAAATTCTTGTTCTATTTTTTTCTTCTCTATCTTCTTTTCACAGGACTACTGGTATGAGTCTTACTGTGAGGCAGCACAAGTGTAGTGAGTCTGCTCTCTGTCAGTGTTCTCAGCTACACTAGTGGAAAGATGAATCTCTTGATGCTGTTCTGATGTGCCTTGCTGATTTGTGCAGTACAGGACAAAAATGTGGGGAACTTCTGAGGTGTTTTCTTCAGCTAAGTGCTGCTTGAAGGTCGAGGATGTGGCACAAGCTTGGTGGAAGATTGCAGAGGGCTTGTAGTATGTTCTGTGTGGCCAAATTTAGAAATTTAGATATTGTTTAGTAGCTTGTTTTAGCGTAATCCTGGAATTTGGGTTTAGAAAGGCTAGTCAGCCTTTTTTTTCAGTGAGTATTTTAAGGGTAAAATGAGATCTTATCAGAAGATAGCTCCTGGGATAATGTATGAATAGGAGATCTGGGCAGGCTAGTCTTACCTGGTTTTCTTTTTATCTCCTAGACATGCACAGTTGCAGTACCAAATTTTAGCAATGTAATCTGCTATAGTCATATCACTGCTCTTTAAACTGGGCACTCTGGCTGCTGCATTCCCTAAACCTGTCCGTGTACAAAAAATGGTGATCGGGGATCGACAAATCTGGACTCTCCTGTCAGATACCACACTGACCTTCTCCAAAACCTTGGACATACTAGTTAATTTGTTTGATTCTCTAGGACAGAGGTAATACTGCTTAGCAATCCTTGAGATCCATGGATCAAAATCATGTTATAATAGCTAACTTGGCTATTGTCATTACACTTCTGCATCTGTGGCATGGTTAAACATTGCAGGCAGATGACTGTAAAAGAGACACTCATTTAGCAAGTGCTTGCATTGCACTTCAGCACTAAATCTTTTCTTTCTCTTGTGCTCTCATTCCCTCTCTTCACTTTGTAAAAATGGCAGTAGCAAGGACCCTTCTGCAAATGTTCTTGCCTAAAACTGTAAAACAAATGTAAGAACACAAGGTTTGTGAAGTGATAACTGCCTCGAGTACCAGTTTACCAGGATGATGAAGGTCATACACTGTCTCTGCCATTTTTTTCCTCTCCTGCTTGGCACACTTTACCTTTTCTGTGCTTGTAGGACTTGAACTCTTCACCTAATAAAAAGGACTATTCTTGCTAATTACTTCTGTGGAAGTTTTCTTTTTTACTTGGTAAAAAGGGATTGTGTTTATATTAATGACATGGGAAAGTGAAGGAATCAGTAGTGGATCCCCAAGCAGACAAGTAAGTTCCCACTGCATAAAGTCACATAAAATACAAGGAGTTCTGGTCTTATCTCTGCACTCTCTGTCATGAAGTTTTCTTATATAAAGCTGGTTACTGCAAGAAATCTCATTTTTACAGCTGAAAGCCAGGGCTTTTAAAATGACTACAATTTTACTGATGTATTATTCTCATTATAAAGACAGGTTTACAGAAACAAGGGAGAGTCATGGTTACCTGTGTCTATCCTGTGGCCAGACAGAATAGCTTCTCTCCCTTAGTCTGTTAACCAACTAATGGGCTTTCAGATGCTTAGGAGCTGTGTAGTCAGGGACACAGTCCTTGGGCAATTTTATACATCTTTGCATTTCTAGTCACTGAAGGGACTCAAATCCAGGGAGTTTGGAGAAGCAGGTAGTGGGTGTAAAGATCAGAAGGAAGTCTAGTGTCTTGTGTCACTTCCAGAAAAGGGAAGATAAATAACACTGTGCCTTGAGCAATCAGTTCTGTCAGGGCTGTCAGGAAGGGTGCTTACTTTGGTGGTTTTTTTATTGGTCTTCTGGAGTTTGTTTTTTGGTAAAGTTTCCTGCTATCACCGTTCATTTACCTTAGCATGGAGTTATCCTTGCTGTCCACTGAGAACCTAGGCAGTAAAGTGTTTGAAAGTAATGAAAGTACTTAAGCTGTGTAATGGAAAGGAGTCACTTTGAAGCTTTGCTGTTCTAAAGGCAAAATTTGACTTCGAGTGTTTTTGTAAGATAATAGAATTTAAAGTACTTTCAACAAGAACAGATTCCTCAAAATGCAAACCCAAGGGTCGCATTTAATGTAACACAGGAACTAGGGCTCTAGTGGTGCTTTTGGCAGAGAGAGATACCAAATTACACTCTGAACACAGGTTATTTATGCACACCTAAAGTGCCTACAGATACGGGGTTGGTTTTGCCCAGTAAGAAGCGTTTGCACAAAATGTTTTTGTATCAGGCAGTGCAGTTTATTTTCATGTGCTTTCTTGCTGAAAGGACTACTTTCGCTTGCTGATCAGTCAACTTTTTATTTGCTTTTCCAGGCTGCAAGGGACCAAATGCTGTCTCAACTATTTCTTCCTCATTTGAGAACCATTCTTTCTAGTTTTGTTTTGGTTTTGTTTTTGGTTTTTTTTTTTTCCTTTTCTTTTGTACAGTCCAATTTCTGTCTGGGTTTTGCTTCAACTTGTGAAACACCCTTCCTCTCTTTAGCCATCCAAATACACGTCTCTCTTTAGTACCCATGCCACGCATCAAAGTTGTATTTAATAATTGCCTAATAATTAAAGTTACTCATAAGTTGTAGGAGTATGGAAAGCATGATTAAAAACTGTTTGATATGGATTTAAAAGGCTTTATGATTTATCTTCTCCAAGTATTTATCAAGAGTACCTGAAGGGAGATGATGCTTTCCATGTTTCCATGTTTGCTTCTTTGGTAAAGAGTTAGTTTTATCTGTGTTCACCTGTTTATTCAGTAGGTCACTCTAGGAAATGCTAACAAATTTTCAGGGAGTGATGTGGAGCAAATGTCTCTAGTTAGACTATCTTCTGAAGGACTTGGGTGCTTTATGTTCTTTCTCTGCCTTTTTTTTTTCTTTAATTTTCATTAAAAAGCCAACAGAGATGGTTATGTTTAAACACAACCAGATTTTCCTTAAAGACAAGTAAAATGTATGTACATTACAGAGTTAGAGGGGCAATTATGCCAGGAACAGAAGATTATCTTCTGCTCAAAGTATTTTAATAGGCAGATGGCAGCTATTAACATATTATTGTGGGAGGAAGGAATCAAAGTCATAATCGAAGAGAATGATGTTTGCCATGTAATTAAACTATCTAACTGGTGCTGTACACTGCTGTGTGCCTATGAGAACCCTGAAGAACCAATGGAGCTTTGTGGTCGTGCAAGAGCAAATTCTTCAGTCGTGTTGTGGGTCAGATGGTGCGGAAGCTTTGATAGCAAAGAAAAGAAGATGGTGAAGAAGGAACAGCTACTTGAACAGTTTGAACTTGAACGACCTGACTGATTAAAAAAAAAAAGGCTGCTGAATAATGCCATTCATATAAACTGAATCACAATGTGCACAGTGTGGTTTTGAAGATTTAAATAAGGTCTTTGCAGAATTAAGTAACAGATATTGTCAGGAAACTGCAAGTCAAATACTACAGGTAGAGGAAAAAAATAGGCCTGCCTTTGTGGCTTTAAATTGCTTCAAAAATAGAGGAGCAGAGATAGTGAGCAATATAGATGAAGTCTGCATTAAACACATGGACTGTGGAATGTTGATAGTTTCTACCCATTAGAGAGAGGTTCAAAGATAGGAACTAGATTTAGACCTAGATTCAGAATTGGAAGACTGCTTGGTTGTGTCCAGGTCTACACAGAAATAGGGAGCATGAACACGTCCTGAAAGGGGAGCAGCAGTATTCATAGTCATAGTTATGTGCTGCACGTAGGAATCAAAAGACAGGGGAGTAAGATTTTAACAATTAAGTTGAATAGGGATGAAGGTGTTAATGGAAGTTGTTAGCAGAGTTGCAAGCAATGGAGAACTGGTGTATTTTGGGAAAGTTATATTATGTCCATCTGGAGCAATATCCTCAGAAAAATAATCTTACGTAAGGTAGTAAAAATCAAAGAGAAGATAAGGATTGCTTTGTGCTCTCTTTCTAGACTTTCTTATGGCACTGAAGATACTATAGGCATGATAACAGACTGGGTGGTCTGTACGGAATAGGGTAAAGGTTTGGGTGATGTTCTTAGCACTGAATGTGATAAGATGCAGCCTGGAGAATGTAGCGACTCACGCTGTGTGCTTAGCTAAACCCCTGCCTTCCCTTACCACTTGGCCTGCCATTACATGTGTCCAAAGCAGCTGACCCTCTTTGGTTCAGGGCTTATCTCCCCTGTTGATCTTCAAGGAGGAAAAAAACCCACATTCCTGTCAGTGATGACTGCAGTTTTGGCTGGTATTTGAGAATAAACCAGGGACCTCAAAGACTGAAACTCCACGGTGTGGCTGGAAGTGCCAGTGTCAGTCTCCTGGTCTGATCAGTAGCCTCCCTGCCTGCACTGTGGTCATTTACAGAACCTGGACTGACAGCAGAGGCTTGAGTCCTGTCTTCATACCCTACCTAACAGAAGGAAAGGCCGAGAAACCTGTTTCTATGGGAACTTCACAGATATCCAGGGCCCTAAACCCCAGATGTCTCCACCCACAGCTTCACTAAGCAAACACATTCCTTTGTCATGGCACGCTACAAAACACTGAGTGGGCAAAGCCACAAAATTAATGATGCCAAAAACTCTGAAGGCCTTAACGTGGAGCTTCGCATTAAAAGCAGAATAATAAATACCTCATTTCACAGTTCAGGGTGCTGGCAAAAACCTGGAGGAGAAACAAATGAAACTTTGAACAGGCCTGGCTAGATGATGCTATTCTGACTGAGAGGTATTTTGTGTTGCCTGTGTCCAGAGGATTAGTGTCACACTAACTCCAAATTCCAGGTTTATCAGAGCAACCCACTGCATCAATGGTTCCCCAGCTGTAAGGCAGTGCATTTGCAAGAAGTGAGGTGGCACAAATGAGTGCTGCTTTTCAGTGTGTTTGGAGGAATTCTTTCCACAAATAAAAATTTGGTTTATCTTAAACAAAGGGCCTGTGCAAGGGAGTAATATGTGGCTGTTGTCTCTGGTAGAATTAATTGGTTTTCAAATACTATTCATATAAATGAGCCATTTATTTATACCATTTATTATATAACCATTTATTTATACCATTCTTACTGGATTTAAATGGGAATGCAATTGCATTGCAGGTAGATGCATCCAGGAGTAGGTCAAGTTTGGTTTAGGGCAGCCTGGATAGAGTCTGCGCTGTCAGATGATGCACACACACCCTTAAGAAGGCAAAAGTACACTGGTTCAGAGTAGCTAGCCTTAACTGGGTTAAGGTGTATTGCAAATTCAAGCATGGGATGCTTAAAACAAGTGAAAGAGGGGAAGGACACAAGACATCCTTGCTCTGAGGAGCATGTGGATTCACTGCTGCTGCTTGGTGGCTGTCGGCTCTTACAGAGTTTAACATAAACACTTAAAATCTTTGGGGACGGGAACTGTGCCTTTTTGCCAACTCAGTGAGTGATTTATTATTGTTAATTTATAATTATGATGCTTCCTACAAAGCTTAGTCACAGATCGTGGACATTTTGTGCTAAGCAGTATGCAAAAAAGGCAGTCCTGGTCCTTAAACACTGTAATCTTTACTTCCCCAATGTGAGAGACTGAGCAGATAGAGGGAAGGATGATTTGTCTCTTCTCTCTCAGCATTCCTAAATATGTATTTTAGTATATGTAACATTTAATCTGTATTAAAGCAATGGGATTGATGAATTTGAGCCTGAAGAGAATAAAGAATCTGTCATGTACTTGGTTCTGATGGGTTTCCTGTGTATTTTCCCTAGTGAGTGTACAGCATCAAAAGTGACACATCTGCCTTACATGTTGAGAGAGCTGGATGGGTCGTGGGGAAAGCAAGTAACCATCTGGCTGCAGCAAGATTTTGCTCATTTTTAAATTAGATTTATAAAGATCTTATTAATTATGTGTTTTGTCATCTAAAGGATGCAAATTATAGCTACTTGAAGAATTTATTTTTTAATTAAAAAATAGAATGTTATCACTTCTTGCAGCACAGATACTTTGTTGGAGGTTAATTGAGGAGGCTTGTGAGTTTTAATTATGCTGTGGTTAGATTGCTATCTAGTGATATTCTTTTGCACCTGGCTTTAGCAAAGTACAATAAACTGATTCTTTCTTAAAAGAAAAAGGTTATTAAATCCTTCCATTAAGTTTCTGTGATTTTGATTCAGTGAAGCAGATGTGTGAGCTCCATTATTTGCAGTTCCTTCTACCAGCTGAGGATGGGACCCAAGGTGCCTGTCTATTCCCAGATTAGAAAAATGTACCTTTGTGTATTTTTAGAAGGAAAGGGTGGGTTTAAGAAATGTGACTGACAACTTCCACCTCTAACTGCCAGCATTTCCATGTCATGGTTCTTATCTTCCCCTACATTGCTTTTTCTCTAGTCTGATTATATATGCTTTATTCCTTCATTTGTTTTAGTTTCTAGAGTACCTTATTTGTAGAGAACGAGTCTTTTGTGACTCAGTGTCATCCACTTTCTCATTCCCTATTATTCCATCGTGACTTCATCTTTTTTTTTTTTTCTTTTTTTTCTTGTTCTGCCTAAAGAAAGAATAAGAGATGATCACCATTCCACTTGTAGCATCTTTTTCTTACCCTTGACCTCATGGAAAGTTGTGCAGAATGATCAATAGAATGCACAGTAAGTGGTACAATACTGGCATTACTTTCAGTATTTTTTTCTTTTTTTTTTTTTTTTTTCTTTATTGACATAATAGAAAGAAGCAGCTGCTGTCTTTAAACTGTTACATTTCACAACAATTGCTTTGTATTTCCATAGCTACAGCTTAGAAAGCAATGTCACCCTTGTCTTCCCCAGGCAGGCAGGATTATTATTTTACACAAAGTGAGCTAGTTATTCAATAAAATGCATAAGATCCTGCCTTGCATTTCTGGATGTTTCAGATAATTATTTTGTTGGAAAATCAGATCTAGGGTTGAAGCTTGGTGCCTACTTTTAGTAAGTTATATATGTTTGGTTTGGTTTGGTTTTTTTTTACTGTGATTGCTATTCTCACTTTTATCCATTGCACTGGTGTCTTTGGGATGGTTATCGAACTCCTTACCAGTGTGTGTGGCTTCTCAGTGCAGTGGTCAAGCTGTGCAGTCTGTTTTCTGCCAGTTATTTGTGTGTAGATCGTCGCTCTTCAGTGGTGTAGAGTGGCATCTGGAGAAAAAATAATAGAGAGATGCTCAATGTGTGATTAATGTGTTTTTATTAGCACACTACAACCGGATGTTTATCCAGGAGCTTCAAATAAGAAGTGTTTCTTTGTTTGGAAGCCTATCTAGCTATCTCATAGCTGCAGATAGATTTATTAATGCCTGGTTTTGCAGGGGTTGGAAAATGCAATGGAAAGTCTTAGTGAGGTCTGCAATGAGCTGCTTCAGGATGACTGGGGACACTTACTCTGCGGTGGTTGACTACATCCTTGAGCTCTTGAACACTGAAAGGTTGTACTCTCTCCCTCTCCATACCTACCACCTCGACCCAAAGCCCAGCGGAGAGAGGAAATGAAGACACTTGCCCATCCATTTCTCTTTTCCAAGGAGCATACTCAGAGAGAAAAGATTGAGCCTCCATGGTTGCAGGAAATAGAATCTACAGGGTTTTTTAATGTTTACATTTTCATCTACATAACCTGTGTGTCTTGAGGGGTTTTTTTCCCCTCTCTGAACCAAGATGAATCCAACCTCTGGGTTTATTTGCCAGTCACAGCTTCAGAATCAACCTTCTTTCTCTTTCAGGTCCTCTAGGAGAAAGGCAGGCTGTATAGCAATTGCTAGTCTCAGACAGTTCAGACTTGTTCGCAGTTAGAACCAAACACAAAAGGGAAGGTCTTCTTTCAAGTAGTTTGTTTCCTAGGTGGATTAAATGAAAGCATATTTTCCTGTTTAGATCCTCCCATTATAACTTCAGAGTGGGAAAAAATGGTACTGGAAATCCTTGCAATTGTTTAATAGCTTTTCTGACCAATTTGGTTCTTTACTGTATGTGCTTCTAGTCCCCCTTTTCCCCTTTAATCTCTATATCTGGCATTAAGACTACATTATAAAGAAGATCAAAGAGACTAATGCAATGTCTGGACAGTTCCTTTGTTCTACTTACCATTTCATCCCTTTGAAGACTTAATTGCAATTTAAATTTGTAAACAACTGTTTTCCAATTTTAAACAAGAAACGGTTCTTCTGCATGCCTTGCTGTGCTGTTAGCTACACTGTAGTGACGTGGCAAAAGAAGCTGTAACATGTCATTTTGCTTACTAGGAGGGTTATATAATTAGAAGATGTTTTCTCACTATTTGATATGAATACTAGGGTAGCAAGGTAGGTATGCTATTTTTAATTGTTTGGGAAACAACAACAACAAAAAAATAGAGCAGTGAAAGGACTTCAGTTCTTGGGTGTTTTGTTAGAATAATACATCATCTATAGATTTCCCTGAAGTGAATGTCAGAAAATGCACACGAGCAGAAATTTGATTTTCTTGACTTTAATTTTGGTCAACGTACAAGAATTAGCCTGCTACGTAATACTCTAGAACATGAGCCTAAGATGAATACATAGAAAATACTTAACAAGCACTAGTTAAAAAATCTTCATCCAGTTAATCTTCAGATATCCAAATGAATCTAAAAATCTGTCTTGGATTTTGTCATTGTATTGTTTGGTTAATTTAAATTTTGTGGGGTAGTTACAGATTCTGTTGGTTTATTTAATTTGTAATCCCTACAGTTCTAGTAGCAAACATGTGCACAGGTACGGATCAAGGCTGAAACAGTTTCTTGCATTAAATAAGATTTAACAGCGGACTGTAGAATTTGGGTTACTAGTCTTAGCCACAGGAACTTTGGGAGAAAACTCAAAAATGCCCTTGAAGCATTTCAGCTTACTGGAACTCCTTGTACAGTTGTATTATCTTGTCGTATGAAGCTTTCAGAAGATCACATTAAATGTGTTCCCCCAGTTATCCACCTCCTACATTTTCTGTATTAATATCCTAATACAAAGGGTTGTCTGCTCAATCGTTTTGAGTTAGATCCTTCTGTATGACTTGCAGTTCCTAATAGCTGATAATCCCATACCTCTAATGTTTCCTGCATATTTTATCTCATTATATGTGACAGTAAGTACTAAAACTTTTCTTAAAGTAAAAGCCAAACAGCTCTTTGCACTGATTGATACTTACTATATGCATTCCCATACTTTATTGGGACTTTTATTTTTCTTTTGAAGTAATGTATGTCTGGACAACCACTAGTCTGCCTGGTCGTGGAAGATAAAGGAGTTACACATGAGTATATTCTTACTGTACTGTGTCGAAGGAATATAAGGATGTATGAGACCATAGGGACCTTCAGGTCTTGTCACCAGAAATGTTAGGCTGCAAGAAGAGGGGCTGTCTGGAAGAGATCATGAGGGAGATGGTCTGGGTCTCGCATCTGTCTCTGAGCAGAGTCCCACGATGGCATAGTTGAGCTAAGTCTTGACTGAGCTTCTGGATTGAGCTTGATTGCAACTGGAAGAAGTGGAGAGAAGGGAATAGGCAATGAGGATTCCTCAGCTGACCATGGGATGTTCATGAAATAGGTTCTAAGATGATTTCTGCCGTGTTGATGCCTTTTGCGTGATTTTTTGGTGCAAGAAAATTGCTGGGCACCGGGCACAACAACAAAATTAAATTCAGAAGGAACGAGCTTGACTTACTCTGGTTAAGATGGAGGAGGACAAGAAAACAGGTGCTAGTAAATAGTGATGTATGGACTCTATCCTTGCGTCCTACCTGTTAGTGACCTGCTTGAATGAAACTTATACTTTTAGAAGAATATGTGGAGATCAGTGCCTAAAATATTGTGCTGTTAGGTAAAGGACGTAAGAGGTACAGGACATCACCGATCCAATGGGTTCTTGTGATGGCTGGTAATCTGTTGGATGAAGCTCCTAATAATTGTGGGAAGTTTGCAATACCTGTACTGCAAAGTGAAGCAGAAGCTACTCACCCAACCAACAACTAAATTTTAAGTGTGTGGAAAGTTAATCCCTAATTCCACAGCTGTATATTGGTGTAATTCTGAAATCACAGCAGCTGTGCATCTAAACAGTTTTAATAACCATTACAGTTCTGTTTATTCCAGTTCTGACCACAGCTAGAAACAAGCCATGATCTTCAGTGTTTCTGGGAAGAGTCAGTAAGAGTAGCAGGGAATGCAGGTTAAGTTTGACTCCTCCATAAAGCAGGACTAGTCAGGAAAAGGAGGAGCATTGGGAAACTCAAGACTGACCTTTGGGGGATTTTTGTTTTCTTCTTCTTTCTTCTACTTCCAAAGATTTTATGCTGATCTTGAAAACATCTCAGCTACTTGTACAACTTCCTTCCCAGAGCAACTAACCCTTCATGGCTCATAATGAATACTTTCACATCTTGCAGTTCTAGAACTACTGTGAGTCTCAGTGTAGTGAAATCAAACAATAACCAAGGGTGGGAGTCCTAGCAGAGCAGGTTCTCTTAGTGTCTTTACTTTTGTGACCATGCAGGTAAAACTGTTCTGGTTCCCTGCACGTAAAAACAGTTGGTAACTTGGCAGAAATTATTTTGACCAGGCATTTGTGACTTGACATGAAAAACTTATTTAGTCTCTGGGAAATGTTTCACTGGGAGATTTTGTGCTCCCTGTATTTTGTCAAAATGAGCCTTAAATGGGAGTTAGTAAGTAATAAATATTTTCCCTAATCCTTTAAGTTAGGAGAAAGAATGATTTAAATTAGTTTTACAGCTTCCCCCTACTTTCAGTAGACTATTGGGAAAGCAAACCCTGAAGTGTTACCTGACCAGATTCCCAA
>JANHGN010011743.1:12095-22829 GCA_024605025.1 Megaceryle maxima | reverse complement strand
CCCAGGGAGGTGGTGGAGTCACCATCCCTGGAGGGGTTTAAACAACGAGTGGATGTAGCACTTGAGGCTCTGGTCTAATGGATAGAGAGATGTTTGGATGAAGGTTGGACTTGATGATCCTCGAGGTCCTGTCCAACCCTAATGATTCTATGACTCTACATGTTTTGTGTCTCTGGAGATAGCAGGGGTCTGTCTGATTTAAGTGGATATTGCCAGGAGCAGTTTTGCATCATTCTTTTGAGCCCTATTTAAATGCTGATGAGTTGACTTAAAAATGTGGTGGTAAGATCTTCAGTGCTAAAAGTGAGCTGGAATTCACAGGTGAGTTTGAAAAGTTGTTGCCATCAGGAGAGGAAGAGTTCCATTGCTCTTGATAAAACGTATTTTATAAAAGTTAATTTTAAATTTAAAAAAAATAGATTTTATAATCATGTTACAAACTGGATTTTACAGCTTTTTTTTCCTTATCTTTTGCTTTCATCCCACAGTTACTCTATTCGCCATTCCATAAGCATGCCTGCAATGAGGTAATGTGCTACCCCACCTTCTGTTTGCTATGGTGATGTTCAGCAGTGTAATGAGGGGGGATTTACATACTTTGATCCTGATCCTGCAGTTTTTAGCTGGATGAATAGTCCCACTTCAATCAATTAAGGTTATTTGTGTAGATCGGAGCTGCAGGACAGGCCATCTGTGTTGGTTTTGGTTTTGTTATTTTATTTTTTTTTCTTTTAATTGCATTAACTGTTTAATCTCTTGTATAAGCCAGTGAGTAAATGAAGCGGTTTGGAGATGTATTTGGGTAGTTGATGTCAGGTTTGTGTTACTGAATCTGAAATTCAGTTGTTTTACTGTCTCTAGAACATCATTCAAAGCCCATTAATGTCAGAGATGCTTTCCACTCCAGCATGCTTTGGATCGTGCTCCCGTGGAGGGATTTTATATGAGTGCTTTCATATTTTAATGGATATAATCATGCTTTACTTGACTGCAGCCAAATACTGACGTCTGTTCAAGTCAAGCTCCAACTGTTTTCAATAAAACTAGGATTCAGCTTTATTTTTTACCCCCTTAGCCTCTAAATATATGAATATCCCCACACCCTGCATGTGGGGAAAACAAATCTATATGCTAATTCATTCAGCTTCAGCAGGTGGATAGTTGAAGGCAAGCATTCAGCAGTGTGACCTAGGGTTCAAATGTAAGTCATAATACTCAATTTCTCTCTCCATTTGACTCTTCTTACCCTGTGAAAAGTTTGTCACCTCTTTAACAGAAATCAAAGGTAATTATTTTTCCAACTGGCCTCCATTTGCCCATTCCTTAATTTAGAATCAGTTTATCTTAGCCTGATAGGGACGTGATGTAAATGTATTTGCAGAAATAAGGGCCACCATCACACTCCTGGTTAAGTTCCCAAAATGTGCCAAGAAAATGAACCAGAACACTACATTTTTAGCAACCATTGGCTTCTTCACTTTGCAAAATGAAGTGCAGGTCCCTCTATGTGTTTTCCTTTTCCCATGGCTGACCGAGAGGTGTAGGCACCTGCCAGGATAAAACAGTTCCACCTCATTGTTCTACTGTGAGGAACCTCTGTTATTGTTAAACATCACTGTTGTTCTATTTCAGGTAGGAACACATGGATGTAGTGGTTTTAGTGTATCCTGTTGGCCGTGTTGTTAGGAGGTACCCTATGCTTTGAGTAGTAGTAGTTTCTGTGCTCTTTCTGGATGTACTGAAGTAGACAGGTGGAAAGAAAAGCTGAAGAACTAAACGTGCCATTGAGGAACTGCTTCCTTGTACTGCACTGGTCTTCGAGAGATCTCATCACTGCTGTTGTGTTGTGTTCTGTGCAGAGAGAAAGGCAGGCAAAAGCTTGGCTTTGTCAGGGGGGCTTTGTTCTGAGAACAGGATAAATCTATCAGAGGGTAGGCAGGCCACTCACTGGTTTCAATTACCAGGCAGGTTCTGCTTTTGCAAATTTGTAGCTAAAAAATACTCATTTGATTACTGTAATTGGATTTGACTGACAGAGCACATACCCTATCAGTCTATAGCCCTGTGCTGCCAACCAGCCTTCATTCTGTCCTCACATTGTTGCCTGGTAAGAACTGATTGACTTGTGGAGTTACCCCATTGCATTTACAAATGACTCTTCTTCTACTTTCTTTTTCTCCTAGAAATTCTCCAACATTCAAATCATTTGAGGAGAAGGTTGAGACCACTGTCACAAGCCTTAAGGTAAAGGCTTCGGGGAGACCTAACATCCACCTTCCAGTTCCTGAAGGGAGCTGATAAAAAGCATGGAGAGGGCCTGTTCACAAAGGCTTGGAGTAAAACGATGAGGGGCAATGGTTTTAAATGAGAAAGGAGGGGATTTAGATGAGAAATAAGGAGGAAGTTCTTTACCAGGAGGGTGGTGGAACCCTGGAACAGACTGCCCAGGGAGGTGGTTGAGGCCCCATCCCTGGAGACATTCAAGGTGGGGCTTGACAGAGCTCTGAGCAACCTGCTCTAGGTGAGGCTGTCCCTGCTCTCAGCAGGGGGTTGGACTGGATGGCCTCTAGAGCTCCCTTCCAACCCAGACAGTTCTGTGTTTCTATGCTAGAGGCCAGGTTCCATGCCTGTGCTTAGTTATCCCTATCATTTTCAGAGGACAGACACCAGCTGAATTTGCTGTTCCATCAAGGATTTTATGAAGCTGCAACAGTTCTAATGGAAAATGAAGACAATATTCAAATGAATAGTCTTTCTCATCTGTGTTACGAGAAATTACTTCTGGCATCTGTCAAAGTAAACAAGCAGTCTCAGAAATGAAAAAAATATGGCCATGCTAAAATGGAAAGCAGAGATGTCTTGTAGGGTGTGACCATGGTTGACAATGCTGTGTGAGGCAGAGCCATCCAGAGATGCAAGGTCAGACTTTGAAAGCAGTGTGGCCTTGTGAGCTTTGTACTGTGCCCTGTCAGCCAGCCACAGCCCTCTGCCTGCAGACTGAACTTCCACCCCTGAGCTACACTCCTTCTGATACTTGAAATGTACTCCCCAAGTACCCCTTGCTCAGCTGGTGAGAGCTGTCATGTAACTCCAGTAGGCTCGCGCTCCTGGTGTGGCTCTTAGCACTGAACTCATCCTTCTTTAGATGTGTTTGCCTCTCACATTTCAGTGTTTTGTCTGAATTTAATTTCTTCAGACTATATGGCCATATTTGCTGTGGGACAGGAAGATCTGCTGGCACAGTTACCAACTGTCCCTAGTCTCACTTGTTAAGGCTCTTACCCAGCAGGACAGAACGTGGCCGACTGGCAGTGAGCAAGTCTTTGCTCCATTTTAAGGCACATTCGAGGAGGCAAGAAGAGGGTTTGGCTTCTAATGCTTCTTATTCATCAGATATAATCAGATCTGCTCGTAAAATGGCATTTTACTTCACTGCCTTAGAAAGGTTCCAACTCGTTCCAAATACAGTCTGTCAGTGGACAAGGGTGAAATCAATCGCCTGCCACTTTAGGGGGAACTGAAAATACTGGATTAATGACAAAGGGCATTACAACTTGTGAAGCATTACAAAGGCAAGGAGATGGCCTTCCATTTGGGACAGAAGGACATTCCTTGTTAAGGAAAATGCAGATTACAACTGGAACTGATGCAGCAGGTGCACGGGGAAGGTCTGTCTTTTCCATGCCACTGTGAAATCATGCAGCAGATAAAATTTTCCAGACAGTACCTGCAGCAAGTAAGCAGCAGAGAGCTTGATTTTTGTTTCTAAAGACACACGTCCATCAAAGAATGCAGAGTTGCTCGATCATTTTCACCTTTTATATGTTCATATATTATTTAGTGATAGGCTGTTCTAACAACATTAAGACATGTCAGTGTAATGTCACCTCCGTTGCACCACGTCAGAGAAGGAAACATCATCTCAGCTTTGCAGGTGGGTGGCAGCATCCCGAGGAACTCGAGCAGAACACAGCCCTCCAGAGCCCCAGCTCAGTGCCTGTACACACTTTGCTGTTCATTCTGTTCAGCTTAGCTGCAAATGCTTTTTATGCTTAACCTTACTGTAGGAGAAATCATTCAGTTCAGTGGGGTGCATCATCTTGGAAGCTTTGAGTTCCTGTCTGTTGCAGTCAAGTGTATCGCTTCCTTATCTCCTCTGCTGTTCCTTCTACTCATTTAGATAAGGGATGAAGTTCACTGGAACACCTGAGATCTGAAATGGATTTCTTTTCTTTTGCATTTCTTCACCTCTCACAAGTTAGAAGGAACTACACTGAAGAAGTGCAGCACTTTTTGTACCCATTTAGTCATTTAGTTGCTAAATCTACTCTCAGGGTTTTCAGTAGTACTTCTGGCTCCCAAGTTTGCTTCTACACTACTCAAGAGTCCACAAATCCATTCCTCCTACACTTATGGACAAGCTGCAAGAGGGACAGTTTAAAGCCTTTTGCTTTGCTTTGCAGGGTAAAGGACAAATGTGAGCGATGTCCTTTCTGCATCTGTTTCCAGACACCTCAGTGTGGCATTCAGAAAGAGGAAAAGTCCATTCAAACTGCACAGCTGTGAAAACCAGGTCTTCTCATGGTGATATGCTTGTGGACCCTGATCTTAGTTTTTTTTATTTCCCTGGTCATCTTCTTCTAGAGGAGACTGGTTGTCATGCCACTCCTAGCCTGTGGTGTTCAGGGTGCTCTTAGATCATCCTTTAAGGAATCTTCCATTCAGCAGGACAAAACAAAAAGAAGTCTTGAGTCTAAAGTCATCTTCCACACCCCATTGGTGGAGCACTGGAACAGGCTGCCCAGGGAGGTGGTTGAGGCCCCATCCCTGCAGACATTCAAGGTGGGGCTTGACAGAGCTCTGAGCAACCTGCTCTAGGTGAGGCTGTCCCTGCTCTCAGCTGGGGAGTTGGACTGGATGGCCTCTAGAGCTCCCCTCCAACCCAGACAGTTCTATGATTCTACAAAACTTTGATTGTCCATCTTTATTGGCAATCCACTGGCATTTTCTGAAACATTTTCTTTCTGTATTGTTTTCCTTTATTTCATTTCTGTGTCCAAATGGAGAAAGGATGCTACAGTCATAGATCTAGTGTGCCACCAACCTAGGCTGTGGACAACTGGGAGTGTCTCAGCGCTGTTCTTCCTTTTCCCTGCCTCTGTTCCAACGCTTGCAAGATGGGACAGGGAGAGAAATCAGAGGCCATCCCTTCAATTCTATGATCCTGTTGCCATCTGAAAAAATAGACAACTTCCCAGAGAGGATTCTGGAAAAAAAAAAAAAAAGAAAAAAAAAAGAACAGCAGTAGCTTTACTGTCTTTGCCCTGCCCTCCCATATTGTCTACAGTGGTCTTACAATGGTCTGTAGTCACCCAAAACTGATGTTCTGATTTCATACAATTAGAAGTCAAATTTAAAATGAGATTTTTTTTTTTTTGCTCCTGGAGTTTGGACTTTGGTTTGCAGCTTTCTTGGTGGAGTCCATTAGTTCAGCCTCCCCTGGAAATCAACAGGACCCGGGTGCCCGACTCTCTTCAACTTTTCTGAAAATTGAAACCCTGACAAATGAAATGTTTGTGTAAACACTGGGGTATCGGCCAGAGGCATTCAGGAAAGTGACATCATCCTTGTTTTAGGATGGAAAAGTAGACAGAAAAGCAAACAGAAAATGAATGATTCAGATTTTGAGGCATCCACATTCAGATGCACCTTATCTGAGTCATCTCAAGTAGTGCAGGAATATTCACAATTACTCCGAGTGTGAATCTGTGTTCTTAGAATTGAAATTAGCAAATACATGTTAGGAGGTTTGCCATGAAAACTTAATAGTAGCTTCACTAGGCAGTGGCTGTCTCCTCACAGTACGTTCTGGGCCTAACAGCATTAACAATCTATGTCTTTTGCATTACTGTTTGCAAAAACCAGCGATGCACCGATACTTTGTGGAAGTCATCACAGCACACTCGACTGGATACGGATTTTTAACCTCTTGAGATGGCAACTTTTAGTAACTGTGACTCAAAATTTTTGTCAGAGCAAATATCAAGCCTATTACTACCTTCTTTTATTGAACTTTCAAGCTAGGCAAGCTACCGTGCTAGCTGATGAAGCAAAGGATTACATAGGATTAACCCTTTGGAAACTTAGGACACAAAGTTCGTTTAATTAAAATAATCTTCCTAAGCATTCAGTGGCTGACAGGCTGGAAGAATGCCAGCTTGTCCTTAAGTCTTGCTGCAGTTCTTGGAGGGGGTAGAAAGTTTTGCCTTATTTTCAGGCTTCAGTCAACTTCAAGTGGGCATATCAACAAGCCAAACTGCAAAAGAACACTCTCTTACCCAGTCAAAACAGCTTAGTCTCTCTGTCACTTAGTCATGACCATTTCCAAGTCTTTAGATGAAGCTCCATCTTTGTTAGGAAAACTCCATTTCAGAGATTTAGTCTTATTGGGGTTTATTTTTAATACCTATATTTACAAGTTCAGCAAGCTGAAGCATTTTGCAAGTAGATGACCTGTGAGCACATTGTCATTATCTTCTGTTAATGGAATTTGGTATCTCTTCCTACCCCTTCCCCACAGGAAAATGCTGTGAGCAGTAACTAGGTAGCTACAGGTACCTAAAGGGAGACAAGCTGCTGGTTTTGTTCTTTGCTTACTATATTTCTGCTACTGTCCAAAATCCCAGTAAGGCTTATGTATTTTGAGAGTAGCTGTGTTACCATTGCTGGTGGATGGGCCACTTCACTCAGCAGCTGAACCAGTTCATTTTGATACCCATCTCTTAACCAGCCTGTGTAGAACTGGAAAAAAAACCACAGTGGTAGTAGAAAAAACACTCTCTAATGGATAGAGAGATGTTGGGATGAAGGTTGGACTTGGGCAGGATCTTAGGGTTCGTGTCCAACCCTAATGAGTCTGTGTTTCTATGATCTCCATCTAGAGCGGGTTGCTCAGGGCCTCGTCAAGCCTCAGTGTTAAGAATGGCACTAAATTTACTGGTAGGGTCTAAGAGCCTGCCTGGGATCTACTCTCAGGACCAGTTCCTTTAAGTGTGTGAGAAATGCCACTGGCAGATTTTATGATTGCAGCCTAGAAGTTTCGAAATCAGGGGAGGAAAGAGGTTGCTTTATTTGACTGGTTTTATAGCTTTTGTTTAAGAAAATGCCAACCCCACGTCTTCTCTGCCTGCTTTGAACAATTCCCAGCCCTCCATGGCCATGGGGTAGAATGCAAATGGGACTTGCTACAGTGTGAGCAGAGGAACTTGCTGTTCTCTTTGTTTGCCTTGTTTCAGACCAAGGTTGGTGGGACAAGCCACACAGGGGGCAGCTTTGAAGAAGTTCTCAGCTCCACAGCCCATGCCAGTGCTCAGAGCTCTCTTGCTGGCACCCGACTCCCTGAAAGCGAAGAAGAGCTTCAGTGTTAGACTGCAGGCCTCACATGCCTCCTGAGCCTCACTTGCCTCTCTTTAAAGACTTACCCAGCCAGTGATTGCTAGACCTGCCTTGCCACCCAACTTGTGCAACAAGGTTTTGTCAGCTTTGGAAAAATTTCCTCCCTGGCCTTGTCCTGGAGAAAGGTTTCCTCTCTCTATTTGTGTTGTGGATGAGCCATTTATGATGTACTTTGTAGACCACAGAAACCACACGCATCATTGACTTTTAATGCTCTAAATTCTTTAAGTGACCAAAATGGTTTTCCTTTTCATGTCATTTCCCTCCCAACAACCTCTCAGTCTCTGTTTCTTATTTCTTTTAGTTTAATGTTTTCTGTCTGTTGGTTTCCAACTCCCCTCTCAGTGCCACATCAGACAGATGGACCTAGAGCTGTGCAAAGATGTCGACTGCCAGCAGTAGTCCATATACCAGCTGTCTACCAGCCACACCAGGTGCCCTTTGCTCAGGAGAGTCTGTATATGATCTCATTGCTAACAATTAAAATCACCTATAAAGAGTTTTTTTCCCCTTACAGTCTGGCATTGCCCTCCATGCCCTAGGTCATCAGAGTAAGGAGGATAGGAAGAGACACCCAGTTGTTCATCTGGAAACTGCGTTGATCACAGCTGCTGATTTAAGAGCATCATTGTAGCTGGGAAAGCTTTAGTTTAAAAATACATTCCATTGCTCACTCTGTGGTTTAGGAAGAGTTGACAGTGTAAGTTAATTCTGAAAAAGAAGTGGAGTGGGAGAGAACCTCTTAATATTTTTCCCTCCCTATCTTCCCCTCAGAAATAAGGGAAGGTGTATTTATGAGCCTCAGTAAAGACACAGCCTTAAGGGAAAAAGTACAAACCCAACAACCAGCTTAAGACGTGCCATAGGTTAGAGAGCCTTCAGAACACGTTTCAGAGCTGCTGCCGTAAACCCCAGTATCTCACAATACACAGGATGAGGAGATACTTCACTTTTGGTGTCAGATATTGTTGGGCTTCACTCCAGGACGTAATTCTATCAACTGCATTTTATCTGCTTAATCACCAGGAGCCAGTCATCTCTCAGCTTTGGTTCAGTATGTTTTCTTGCATCCTTTTAACATTTTTTCCTTAAAAAAGAGCAGCACACTTGTGACGCTATCTTGCTGTCTAGTGAGCTTGTGTCAGTCTGCATGTTGCATTCTTTAGTTCACCAGACTGAGATGAGCACAACTTTATTGATAAAGTGTAAACAAGATGGAAACACAGTCTGGCTACTTTCAAAGTGGATTCATTTTTTAGAGCATAAGCCAAAGCTTCAAATCGGTGTTAGCAAGTTTGACATTGCAGACAGCTTAAAATCATGTGAAAAAAACTTGGCTTTGATTTATTCCCCCCGCCTCCATGTGGCTTTTGTTGTAGTTTTTCCATAATTGAAGGTCCTTTCATAATGTTCCACTCGACAGAAGTTAACTTTGGATATTTATATCAAATGCCTCTTTAGTGTGATTTTTTTTTTTTTTTAAGCATGGAAACAAATCTAATTAGGGTTTTTTTAGTAGTTTTCTTGTGACAGTTTGCTAGCTTATTTTACGTGGTTTTGAGCATAAATGTGAATTTATTTAAATAAAGAAGATATTAATGGTCAACTTAGTTTGTGTAAATGAAGTTATTGATATTATTAAAAATAAATTTCTCTCTTACTCTTTTACACTTTGTGATATTTTCTTTTTAATTCCGGGTATTTACCAGTACTACTGCGCATCTCTAAGCCTTGCTGTGGCACTCCAGAGTATCAAGGTAAATTGCAAGAACATAATCTGCCTTTTCCTGCACTTTCCTGTTCATCTGGCAGTGAGAACACCCCATGGTCAGAGTCACTACCAAGGGTTGGTGTGCAGAGCAAGGCCACTGCTGGAGCTTGTGCACCACACAGGGGGTGCAGAAAGTGAAAGGCGGCACCTGCAGGGAGGAGTGGACAGGGCAGGTGACCCCAAACTGACCAGTGAGGGATTCCAGCCCACACACGTCATATTGGTATAAAGCTGAAGGATCTGGAGGGTCTCTCCCTTGCTGTTTAGCCCTCCTGCTCTCTGGGGGGTCCCAGGCTCTTCTGCCCTCTTGTCCCGCTTTGCCAGCTTTGCTCAGCTTGGCTCAGGTCCTCTTTCGGTTCCTTCCTTGGAGCATCCCAGGAGGACTCTGCCCATTCTGCCTTCAACCCCAGTCAGTGTGTTCCTGAACCCAGTACCAGAATCCAGCTCCTGAGCACAGCTCCCATCTGCTGCAGGGCCCAGCCTGGGGCTGCCCTGGTGCCTGCTCCACAAGAGTGGTGACGGTGATGTGATTACCATCAGGGGGTGGGGTTCCATACCGGTCTTATATACTTGTCTATATTTCATTATTATTCTTTTATTAAAGCTGTTGTAGTTTCCTCTTCTACTCACCAAGTCCCTCTCCCTTATTCCCTTTCTCTTCCCCTTTGGGGAGGGAGGGGGGTTAACAGAGTGTCTGTTATAGGTCTAAGGGGCCACCCTGACCCTAAACAGTGACGAGACCTCCTTGTATTTATGTATTTATGTACATACACATATACATTCACTTTTCCAACATGCGAACACTGTACTTTTTTTTGGCACTGCCTCAGGCAGCTGAAGCCCCACAGGCTGTTTGCTAACGTTGCCATCAACCTGTCATCACAGCTCATGCTTTCCGGTCACACCTTCTCCTCCAGCGTCTTTCCAACCAATTCCTATTTCTCTTAAAACACAGTGCTCAAAACAGACGCACAATCGCAACGGCAGCGAGAAGGGAGCGTAATTTTACACTAAGTACCCGCTAGATTTCTTTAAACAAAAGCACAACACACCCTGCCAAACAAGACAACGTGGTTTGAGTGCAATATTTACCTTGCACCACTGCCCTGCTGGCTGGGGGTCAGCCCTCTGTCCCCCAGGCCCCCTGCAGAACAGCACACGGTGCCAGCCAGGAAAGCCTCCTGCTGCGCTGCGTGAACCAACTGTTCCTGCTGGGGCAGCGCCTGCGCTCGCTGCCTTTCTAGCAAACATCTCTTTAAGGCCACTTTGCTGTTTGTCAAGAAGCTTCTCAGTTATGTCTTCCAAGGCAGATGTAGCTCTTTCAGGCTGGGCATTCAATACAAAAGAATGAAGACTCTGGTTTGTGTGCATCTCTGTAGAATAAAAGCGCTCAAGAATGATGGGTCTGCTCCACGGGTGCGGAGGGCAACAAAGCTGGTGAGGGGTCTGGAAAGCCTGCCTGATGAGGAGAGGCTGAGGGAGCTGGGCTTGTTTAGTCTGGAGAAGAG
>JANHGN010011743.1:0-11995 GCA_024605025.1 Megaceryle maxima | reverse complement strand
TGGACCAGGCTGCCCAGGGAGGTGGTGGAGTCACCATCCCTGGAGGGGTTTAAACAACGAGTGGATGTAGCACTTGAGGCTCTGGTCTAGTGGGTAGAGAGATGGTAGGAGGAAGGTTGGACTCGATGATCCTCGATGAGTCCTCCTAAAGATTCTACAATTCTGTCATACTCCCCGTATGACAATCAACCAATAACCACTTCACACAGTTCCTGATTGCTCAGGAAAAGTGGAGCTTGTTCTTCCAGGGTCTCCTCAGGGCACATGGAGCAGGCACCCCTTGTCTCACCTGGGCCAACACTGCATGGCTGCCAAGGCAAGAGCTGCCAGCAGCTCTGCACATTCTTCTGTGCCTCTGCCAAGGGCACCAGCCACAGAACACAGTGCCAGCTTTGGTGCAGCCCCTGATCTTGGCCTAATGGAGACATCTCCCGAGTCCTGGTGCTTGAAGATGTGTGCTCAGCTAAACCACCTACCTTTGAATGGGGTGAAAACTGAATTTAGTTTTATACTCCCTCATTTGATATGAGGCTTAAGACAAGAGAACCACCCTCCAGGTCTCTACCATGCAATTCTTCCATCTGCAAGCTTTCCTTGTCTGGTAATTGTGACATCACCTTACTCTCCAGCTAACACAACATGCCATAAGAGTCCATAGTGGAGACGGGCCTCATTATGGCATTTACCACCCCTACAGCTTCACTTGACAACCCCCCTGTACTTCTACACTAAGATTATTACTTCCCCTAAACACTGTCATTTAAAGCACAATCAATCCCAGCATGCAAGAGCCTGAACAAGGGACAGCCAATGTTACATGGGCTTTTCCATCAGAGTGCACAAGCTCCAAAGGTCCCTCCCAGCCTCAGCTATTCTGTGTTTATCAGTTACCTGGGCACGAGTTTGTAAAACTGCCAGCTGGGGGCAAAAGGGAGTGGGGAACTCAAATTCTCCAGGGTAATGTATTGTAACAGACTGGATCGACCAGGGGCTGATCAACAACAACAAGAAGCAGCCAGAAAAGCTGATTCTAAGTATTTGGTCCTTGACACAACCTCTGATCTGGGAGGTAACAATCTGACCTGCTCCTGTTGAAATGGTCCTGGGACTCTCAGCAGTGAATGCACAGGGGAAAAACAAAAAAGATCTGCTGGCAGAATTAGTGATGTTATAGGAGGAAAAATAATGCAGAGAATATAAAACAAAGTATTTATTATAGCTACAGCATTTAGGAACACCTCAGGAATGTGGGTGAGATGTAGCAGCTATTTTTTTATTCCTTTCTGTGTTAATCAGAGATACAAGCTGGAGTATTTCTGGATGAACAAACTTTCCTGCAAAACAAAAAGAAAGTTAATTAAAAATACTGTCATTTTCCTCTGTGTGAAAGGTGATCAGTGACATGTTAGCAGTGATACCACTTTAGGCTCAGAAGAAATGTCAAATTATTCTTTTGAGAGTACTCCTCATTTAATCCAACTATGGAATAACTCTGAGAGGAGTTCCAGCCATTCTTCCCCCAAAAGCTTCTAAAAATATTTTGTGCATTATTAAGACACTGAAGAGCTGAAAAGGGGATGCATCCTGCCAAAGATAACCCTGTACTATGGATTCTGCCACAGGAAACCACCCCAGTTACTGGTGAGCTTAAGGGTATATGCTGGAGACTCTACTGAGACACCAGCTCAGTTTCAGTTACTGAATTCTGGTAGGAGAGCAAAGATGGCAGTTTGAAAATAGAAGTATTCATCTTTGTTGATGTCCTTTTCTCCCTTCTTCCCCAATCACATTATTCCATTTATCAGAAACTCATTATTTCCCTGAGGAGTCACCAAGGTATACGTGAGACTGTGGCTGGGGACTGCTGGTCCTCTCCCTGAGTTTCTCTGTCTCTACTTTTTTCCCAGGGTAGGATGACTTGGGAGTCACAGTCCTCTTCTGGTGTTCAACTGCCTTGCTAAAAATCACAGAATCACAGCCTGTTGGGAGTTGGAAGGGACCTCTAGAGATCATCTTAGTCCAACCCTCCCACCAGTGTGCCTAGAGCACATTACACAGGAACAGATCCAGGTGGGTTTGAATGTCTCCAGAGAAGGAGACTCCACAACCTCTCTGGGCAGCCTGGGCCAGGCTCTGTCACCCTCACAGTAAAGAACTTTTTCCTCATATTTGGATGGAGCCTCCTGTGTTCCAGCTTGTGCCTGTTGCCCATGGTAAAGACTATTATCTATTTTTTCTTTCAACCATCAGTTTATTTTGGAAAGGATGAAAAGCAGGGGATAGAACTGCACCTAAAACATTTCACAGAGCTGCTTCTCACATGTACCTTGAGCAGGTCACACAAGACCACAGCTCAGAGAGGGATAACAAACTGCACCTCATCATTTCATGAAACACTAACAAAGTAGAAAGAAGATGCTGTCAGAGCACTGGTGAAGACTGAAACCTTCTTTATACCCCCTCTGATGTTACAGGGAGTTCCAGAAACACATGCAAGTGTAATGAAAGCTGGGCCTCTCTCTAGGGAAAAAAGTGATGTAGAAGGAACTTGGCATAAATGATAAATGTAGGTTCAGTACCTACAGATAAATGTATTTTCCCACTGCAGTAATTTTCCCCAAAAGCATTTACAGTACTTGAACAATGAGTGAAATAACTACTACTCACTTGCTCTGGATGTCTAGCAGAAAAAAGGCAATTGGTATATTATATCTCATTTCATTTAAGTGGGGGAAAAAAAAAAATAAAAGCCCCAATGTTTTACCAGCAGTTGAATTGTAAAAATCCTGCAGTCTGCCAGGTGTGTTTTCCAAGTCTTCATACTCAAACGCTTGCAGTATCATCTCACACTGATCCAACTGCTTGACAAACTTGGCTTCTGCAGTGCACTGGTTCTCATATTCCTAAACAGATTTGCAGTTAGAAGGGAAAAAAAAATAAAAATAAGAATTGTTGTTCTGAAACGAGTATTAGAAGCTCTTGCTAGATCTAGAATTCTCTTAGTATAAGCCACTCCATAAATACTCGTGACAGTTGCATCTTTCACTGTCTTTATGCTATTCAGCAAAACACCTGAAATAAGTATGTCCCAAATTTTTCTTTAATGTAATAGGACTTCATAAAACAATTCTTTTGCATACTCTATAAACGTACCAAGTATTTTGGCTGAATCAGGGATGATATGGAGACAGCCCTACATGATACACAATTTAAATAATAAGTTACTTTTAACAATATTTTATATTAAAGATCTTTTCAGGCCTGGCTGAGGCTATGAATTGCCACAGAGTGTGCCTATGTAGTACCATTACCTATTTTTTAAGGCCTATTTTGCACTTTTCTCCATCATTTGCTGTTTTTATAAGGAGTTGCTCTTTATATTTCTCCCGTCGCTCCTTCTAATCTCTTTGGTCTAATCTGTCTGAGCTGCTTATGTCTTTATGTCTCTCCTAGGAGATAGGGAGGGGAACCATTAAGGGGTTTCCTCTCCTTCAGACTTTAAGTCCTTTAATCTCACTGCTAGCTTCTCCCTCTTGTCAGTCACCATCCGTATATACTTGTGAGTCATTCATATTTCTAGTTAACTTCAACAATTTTGCTGCCACGTGCTTCCAGTGATGGCTGCAGGCAGGTTTGCCATTTCATTTTCTCTTTTATAAATCTACCACGGTGTATTTGATGTCTTATCACCTGGTGTTCTCCTGGCTTCCAAAACCAACCACAGAAAAAGGCTGCTTTCTGAGCAGGTTACCATCACCTCAATACCCTCAGCAGGTCTGACCCCATTCATCATCGACACCACCAATAATCAGACCAGAAGCTTAAGTACACACCAGGCCTCTCTGTGCTCTCAGATCCACACAAGCTGTAGCTCACAAGTTCTGCAGGTGAGAGCAGCACAAGCACAGGAAAAGTTTTTCCTATGGACAAAAGAACACAACATCTCTTTCTGCAACTTCAGAAGACAGTTGTGGGCGTGGGTGACACCCGGGTGATGCTCAAATAAGAGTCATGGTCATTTCCTTGTCTGACATAAGGAAGCTGTTTGTCTTTATGCTTATTGCTTTACCTTTGAAAGTCAGAAATCCAGATTCTGATAGCCATGACTGAGTCACATTTGGGTTTGAACGATGCTTTGAATTCTATTACATTTTGATAATTAATTTAGCAATCTATTTCAACATTTTTACCTTCCCCCTTTCAATCCAACTTTTGCCTCATCTTTACACTGTTTAAATATTACTTTTTTTTTTTCTTTTAAATCTATTTATTTCTACTGCTTTGGGGGTTTTTTGGTGACCAAAGAGAAGGAACTTTGCAGCATTACAAAGGAGAACTTCAGGAGGAGAACTATGGCTGTTTGCCAATAAAGGTCGGTCCCACCTCCAGCAGTTAATTGGGAGTATCAATCTGTTCCCAACCTCTTTGTGCCATACAATCCCCCACATCTTAGATCTTTTTCATACCTCAGCTCACATTAATCTCAAGAAACATCAGCTATTATACATGCAACTCTGCACAGTGCTGAAATAAACACTGTTTCCTCCCTGCAGGTGTTTTAAGAGTGTAAAATAACAGTAGAACTTGGAAAAACAGTAATTGGTCTCTCAAACACCAGAGCCTGGCTTTTAAAAGTTACTCTACTTCTGCTCTTGAAAATAAAATTAAAATATAAGTAGATAAATAAATAGAGGGGCTGCAGGGGAAGGGCAGGTACTAGAGGGGCTGCAGGGGAAGAGTAGATTTTTAGGTTACACTTGCTGCTATGTGAGCTACACTCATAGTGCTACATTGGAGACCTAATGCCAATAAACTATCCTGAAGGTATTAAAAAAGACCCAATTATTAAAAGTATGCATACATTATGGTTAATGAGAATGATAAAAATCAAGTGTGCTGAAGAACTAACTATGGACTGAACCAGCTCTTACACACTCAGAAGACTAAAGCAAAGGAAAAAAAAAAATATATATGCCAAAAGAAGTCCTAGAGGACTAATGTTATCTATCAAAAGCTCATTTTTCTCAGTTGTAACAGCTTCCCAAAGGTGAATTATAGCTCTGAAAACCCATCCTCATTGCTAGTTTCACCACACAACTATAGCAAGAAAAAAAAAAACCAACAACCAACCAAAAAGATGCTGTAAGAAAAGGCAGAAATTGGCTGCAAATATCTGGAATTTAAATACAGTCCAAATGGAAAAGCAAGAATCTCAGCATAAAATACACTTTCAGGTCACAGAGTCCAAGAAACACACAAAGATTTGTTTTTAACAACACGTGGACACACTTGTCCCTGAGAAACTGTATGCCACCAGAAGATAAAAGCACAGTAATTGTAATCTTGAATTGTTTGGAAATAATCTAATCATCCCTAGTTTGCAAGTATGAAAGATCTTCTCAACTAACAGCAGGAGTTCACATAAAAAAAGTTAAATCACCTTCAAATACAGAAGATACTTTCAAACACAAAAATTTAAGGTACCCAAGATCAGCCAGCAATCTGTGCTGTTTGTAGAAAAGCACTGTTCTGGGGCATTTTAGGTTTAAACCAGAAGTTGCTACTAAATATTTCAGCCTAATGGTCTGTATAATTAAGAAATGGAAGCCACATAAATTATTATTTGCATAAAAGCAGAAAATACTCTATGGCATCATCAGCTGCCATTATTTTTTGCTGTAATAAAAGATCATGAACTGCAAATGGACAGATGGGGGGGGAAACCAACAAACAAGAAAAGAAAAGCAAGATAATGTTGTAAACCCCCTAGATTTATATCCTAGAGGGAGGGAGGGATGTAGAGGATAAATGCTTCCTTCAGTTGTACCAACCAAGATCTGGACAGGCAAAGACAGAAGCTGGTTATTTTACCAAAGTTTGGGGCTTCTGTTTGAAAAGGATTCCAAAGTGACCTTGACTCACACCATTAATTTGTCTCCAAAGTAAATGGACCTAACTTGCTTGAGGTCCAAATAAGAAATGACACAAGTTTCACAGTTAAACAGGAAGAGAACAATGGGCCACTCTGAATTTTAACAAAGAATTAAAAGAATGCAAGCTTACTTCCCAGAGTTCATAGATTTCTTTTCTGAGGTCCTCTGACAGAAGCTGGGTCAGTTGTTTCATAGCTGCCTGAAAAGAAAAAAAAAAAAAAAAAAGACATTTCCATTTAACCATTTTTATCATGGTCTTTTTTGAAGAATTAACTACTTGTTACCAAGTTTGTAGAAAAGTATATTACACAGTTTATTCTTTATTATAATATTATTTATTATTCTAAAGTGCACAGGTACATAAATCAGCCAGAGAAACAGCAGAACCACTCAGTGAAGAATATTTTCTGGAAGCTTCTTAAGTAAATTGCTAGACAACTGGTCTGTAACACACACACACACACACACCCAGCAGCCCAACAACCTGAAAGTGCATCCTTTATCTTCAAGAATCCTAAAAGAAGCCCAGAGCAAATCAAGCAAGTCAAATGCCAGGGAACTATCATCAGTGACCAGCTCTGCTTTCCAGATTTCACAAAAAGAAGCAACATTTGCATTTAATAGGTTATAGGTGCAGTTCATAAAAGCAGCTTCAAGATACTAACTTGAAGTGTTGACAAGCAACTGCTGCCCTCCCAAACATTCAAGTAGCATATTTCCACTAGCAGGGCTGAGAGCAGCTGCTGACTCTCAGGCAGGCAAAACAATATAAGCCTTTGAAAATCTCCAATTTTGAAAAATGGAGACAAAAAAAAAAAAAATCCATTTCATACCCTGCAGCAATAAAACATCACTCCTAGACTAAGATACACTGTGCTCAACAACAAAGATCTTGGTACAAGGTTTAATGCAGTATCAAACTGATGGTGTCACCAGCAAGTAGAAATCATTCTGCATGCTCTTTGTGCTCTCCCAGCTGTTCAGTCTCATTTCTGTGCTTTTTCTACTCTTTACCTAGTAAAACTATGGGCTGCTCCCACAAGTATCAACACAATGGGCAAGACAAAGGTTTTGTGCCATGACTGTTTCTCCCCTTCAAATACAGGCTGGAGTTCCACAGTATGACTGAGCTGAATCAGCTGCTCCCCGCCACCAAAGCAGCTCTTTTTTTAAGCATCAAGTTGATTTTCTGCTGCCTTAGCTGTTTAAGCTTACTGAACAAGCAGCAAACTTCAAAAACCAGCTCAACATCAACAGTAGAGCAAAGGAAAAAAATGAGAAGACTGCAGCAGAAGCAGCATCCTGAAAATTCAACTCAAGCCAGCTCATGAAACCGTTACCCTTGGTGTATTTTCACAACAAATTATTTTGGAGTCAGCCTAAATGTTTAATGCTTGACCCTCTTTCTCACAACAGCAAACTCCTCACTGAGAGAAATGGGAGCAGAAGGAGCTGAAAATACTTAAGAAAACTTCTGAAACATACTTAGGCATCAAAATCCTTTCTTCATTACCTACATACAAATGAGAATTCCCTCTAGACAAGGCTGAAGGCTGATCCTCAGTGGCAAAACAACCTTTGGAGGCTTAGAGGAAAGATTTAGGTTTGGTGGTTTTTTTAGTGTAAGAACACACTAGGAGGTTGATTCAAAGAAAAAAAAAAAAAAAAGAAAACTGCAGTCAGTAAAGATAGTACTTCAAGAACACTGAATATCCCTTTAGTTTCCACTTTCTTATCAAAAAGCTTACTCCTATAGTTAGTCACAGCCTCCCTAAGCCAAGTTTTAAACACATAAGCATAAAACTGGAGGGGGGGGGGGGAATAATCACTGCGATTGTTTTTTGAAGAGCTAGCCTTTAAAGAGTTTCTGAGGCATCATGTTGCCCTCTAGCTGTGGCTGGATGAGTGGCTTCCATTTTCTTCAAATACTACAACAAACCAGAAATGACAAACCAACAGCTGGGGTATGTACAAGGCCTAAAATAAAATAACTCCAGGCATGCTGCACTTAAAAGACTCATGACAAGAAAAAGAAAAAAGACACCTGTGTCTGTCATCCTGTGCAAATGGTTTAAATAAAATCTCTGTAACGACCACATGAGATGGGGTTACACTAATGATCCACCACAAACTGTCATCCACCCTTCCCAGTGCACCCACTCCCTCCTCCCCATCTCTTGGTAAGACTGGTCAACAGGACTAATTCAGGCTATTAAAAATCCAGCCAGTTCAGGAGTAAGTGGCCAACATGCAGATTACTTCAAAGGTTCTCATTCTGTATCTTTGTACTCGGTGATGTTACAAATACAAAAAAAACCCCACAACAACTTGAAAACTTTGGTTGTTTGTGGCACACCTGTGTAAAGCCAGTGACAGTATTATGTTGCTGAAAGGGTCCCTTTGCTGCCAGAACATGCCCCGTGACCCTACGTACCTCTTCTCTCCTGTGTTTCTCCTCTTTTGAGATATTATCTGCAGGAGCAATATCTCCAACGATGCATTCAGCCATATCATGAACCAAAGCGAGTCGTATGCATCTGACAAGAAGGCAAGACAGAAGAATTAGTTTTTCAGCACTTTAACTTTTATTATTTGTAAAGCTAAGAGGCTGTATAATTTATCCCCTTCATATATTTCACAGCAGTTTTTTGTTTGGTGGGGTTCTTTTTTTTTTTTGATTTTACAAAACCTTTTTCACTTCTTTGCTAAGGGAAGTAGTTTCCACCTAGACACAGTTTTAATTCTTGATTTCTAGCTACTATACTACTGCTTATGAATGTAGATTCAAGTAGAAAGTTTGTGCAAGAGCACAGTGTTCAAAAATAACACATGGCTTTTGTATGCTTGACTGACAAAGATTTTGTGGTAACTAACTACATTACACATTTCACATTAATGCTGCAACAGGCATAAAGTAATTTGATTGGAGCCATCCCAAACTCAGTATATAATCTGACACTTACAGCTCTGTACCTATACCAGTCTGCAGCAAAACACCCAAAAAGCCTTCACTATTTTCATCAGCTCCTGAAGGCACAAAGCAAGCACAATTGACTTGACAACCTATTCAACACTAATAATGCTTTCTCTTCTATGCTGTGTAACAGCACTCAGGATCATCAGAAGTTGAGTGCTAAATCTGTCAAAACCCACACAGGTTATGGCTTTGCCCTGTCTGTTGCTTCAGTCTGTGTTCTGAGTGAGTATCTCCAGATCACTTCTTAGAAGGCCAGCTCAGAGCCCCTGCATAAACAACTTTGCTCAGCGCCTGGAAATTAGCAATGAAAGCCTTTAGCCCCTTTCAGCTCTCCAGGTAAACAGCACCCTGTCCAAAGGGTGGAGAGAAAAGAAATTAAAATCCCTTCAGTGTGTTTTAAAAGCTCTTCCCCCCAGCTGACAACTATTTTAAGCACTTTGGTTGCTGCTCTCCCATGGCATTAACATATGGTTGTAATAACCAAAGGCAGTCTCACCTGTCCTTGTTAAGGCTTTTGTCTTCAGTCACCAAAGCCATCATTGCCATCCTGTACATATGATCGGACACGCTCTCTGGCTTCGCCACATTCCTGTACACCCATCCTGTCCGTGGTACTCTCTGCGTGAGGAGCATCACAGAGATGCAAACGTTACAACTGCTGCTTTTGAAGGGCCACACGTAAAGAGTCGCCGGTAGCCGTGACCTGCATACTCCGGTGAGCTCTGGTGCTTCCGGGCAACACCTGCCCGAAGTACCGGACTCCCCCCAGGCTGCGAGGGGGGAAATGCCTTGGCATCGCCGTTCGCAGGCACGGACAACGAGCCGCCAGCAGCAGCGCGGGCGGCGGCGGGCGCCCTCCACACCCTCATGGCGCTCACGCCCAAGGGCCTGGCCACCCCTGTCCTCACCCGGCCGGTGCCAACGTCTGCCCGCGGCAGCCACGGCACCGGGTGCGGCCGGCTCCGCCGGGCAGGCGCCGCGGGGAGCCTCCAGGCAGAACCTCGGAGGCCCCGGCTCTGCGCCGGCCTCCCCACAGCCAGGCCGGGCGCCACCGGCTGCGCTCTCGCCCCGGCGAAGGTGGCGGAGCAGACACGCTGCCGCTCACCGCCCCCGCCCGGACCCACAGCGGACCCGCCGTCCCCGGCTCTACCCCGCGCCCTCCTTGAGCTCACCTTGAGCTGCCCCAGCAGCCGCAGGAAGGGCAGCAGCCCTCCGCCACCACTCGCCGCCATCCGCCGCCCGCTCCTCCTCCTCCTCTTCCTCTTGCCGGCCGGTGCGGCGGCGGGAGGCGGCCGTGGGCGGTGCCGAGGCACGGGAAGAGGAGCGCGTCTGCAGCTGAGGCCTCTTGGCCTGCCGGAGGTGGGGGGAGTGCGGGCGCCCGGCGTGTGTTGGAACCGTGATCCCAACGCTCAGGCTACGTACGGGCACCGACCGCTGCGGTGAGGGGAAGGGGAGGTGGGTGGTGAGTCCTCTCCTGGGGTGCCGAAGGGAGGAGAAGCCGCCGGTGTGAAGGAGGGAAGGCAGCTGCGCAGGCAGAGGCAGCTCGTACTTCAGGCGAAAGTGCTCATACCGGTGACAAACCAACCAACGACGGTATGTGGTGCAAACTCGGGGCATCAAAGAAAAGAGGGGAGTTATGAGCGTTGCTGCCCTCAGTGCCTTAAGCTGGGGGACTCCTCGAGCCTGGCTACAGGCACACCCATGGCTTTTGCAAGTTGAATAAACAGCACTGAATTTTCTGAAGTAATTTGAGTTACTTTCCAATTTGTCAATTTTCAAAATACCTTTGTGTTTCTTTGCAGTTTTTATATTGCCAACTGAAATAGCAGGTAACAGTTTCAATGTAGCAATGAAATTACTCTTCAGAAGAAAAACAACCCAGCATCCTCAGTTTGCCAGGTATCAACAGACTTGTGATATACTTGCATATATATATATATATGTGTGTATACTTTTGCTCATATGTATACTTAAACACACAACCCAAACTAATAATAAAGCCCAGATGACATTTTGGTGAGCATTTTAAGGTTATCTTCCCACTATAAACAAGAATCACGGACCAGGAAAGTTGTCAGTTTTGTATCTGTGCACAATCATAAATAGGTTGGTTGGAAAGGACCTCTGGGTGCTGTATAGTCCAGCCTAGCTGCTGAAAGTAAATCACATCAATCCCAGGAAGAAGATGTTAATGAGACCTTCTACAGGCAACTGGAAGTAGCCTCAAGAGCGTATGCCCTGGAGGTCATGGGTGACTTCAATCACCCTGATATTTGTTGGAAAGGCTACAGAGTGAGGCATGCTCAGTCCAGAAGGCTCTTGCAATGCATCGATGATAACTTCCTGATGCAGGTGTTGGAAGTGCCAACAAGGAAGGGAGTACTGCTGGACCTTGTATTAATGAACAAGGAAGGTCTGGTAGGGGATGTGAAGGTTGGGGACAGCCTTGGTGGTAGTGATCACAATATGGCAGAGTTTAGTATCATACAAGGAAGAAGCAAGGCAATAAGTAAGACTGCAACCCTGGACTTCAGGAGGGCTAACTTTGTGCTCTTTAAAGACTAACTTAGAGGAATTCCTTGGGCTAAGATTCTAGAAGGTAGGGGGGGACCAAGAGAGCTGCTTGTTATTCAAACATTACTTCCTCCAAGCTCAAGACAGGTGCATTCCTCTGACTAAAAAATCAAGTAGAGGATGCAGGAGACGAGCATGGATGAGCAAGGAGCTGCTAAAAAAAAACTCAAGTGGAAAAATGAAGTTCATGGCATGTGGAAAAAGGGAATGGTCTCTTGGGAGAATTGTAGGAATGCCATCAGGGTTTGTAGGGATGCAACAAGGAAGGCCAAGGCCCTCTTGGAATTAACTGTGTCAAAAGAAGTAAAGGAGAACAAAAAGGGCTTCTTCAAATACATCAGTGGTAAAAGGAAGACTAGAGAAAATGTGGGCCCACTGCTGAATGATGCAGGAGACCTGGTGACAGTGCAGTTACTGAAGGCCTTCTTTGCTTCAGTCTTCACTGCTAAGACCAGCCCTCAGGAATCCCAGATCCTGGAAGTAAGAGTGAAAGCCTGGAAGGAGGAAGTCT
>JANHGN010011742.1:75321-119100 GCA_024605025.1 Megaceryle maxima | reverse complement strand
TGGGGAGGGACTTTTTAGGCTGTCAGGCAGTGATAGGACTGGAGGGAATGGATTAAAACTAGAAAGAGGTCAATTCAGGTTAGACGTTAGGAAGAATTTCTTCACCATGGAGTGCCCAGAGAGGTGGTGGAGGCCCCATCCTTGGAAGTTTTTAAGACCAGGCTGGATGTGGCTCTGAGCAACCTGCTCTAGTGGGAGGTGTCCCTGCCACTGGCAAGGGGGTTGGAACTAGATGATCTTTAAGGTCCCTTCTAACCCTGACAGTTCTATGATTTATTTAATTTCAGTTTATTTGTGCAGCTTTCACACTCACCTTCCACAAATATTTTAGTAAACAAATTTACTAACTTCCATAAGCAACTTATTTTAAATAAATATGAAAGAACATTACTGAATTTTGAATTTAGTACTACTTACACTAGAAAGCCACTTGTTAGAATACCCTTCACTGGTTAAGAAATAGAAACTGTACCATATGTTACGTTTTTCAAAGCAAATGATCACACTTGGAATTTTAAATGTCAAATGTTTCCAACAAATTGCTTATGGACAATCTAGAGACTTGAGATTATTTATGAAAGAAACTTAAAAACCAAAATGTAAATAATTGAAGGGAATAATCTCATTTTGCATACTTGAGAACACAGGAGATGAAATTGCTTAAAAAAGGGTAGTTTGCCTTCCTTCTGTAGTTTTAATTACATATATACACCAATAAGTAAAATAACTAAACATTTTCCCCACATATTCTTGATACCAGGGGAAAAAAAAAAAAAAAAGTCTTATTTCTCATTAAAATACATTTCTTATGTCAAATGCTAAGAGATATGGTAAGAAACAAAAAAGGTACCTGATTAACTCTTCTGATGAAGATAACACTCATCAAAATGCAGAATTTCTAAGCCAGAGTAAATACTCCAAGGCTACTAAAATCATCCCAAACCCACATATTTCAATGCAAATTTTAAGAATTCTGCAAAGACACGGAGAATATTTAAATAATTCTATGAGAAATTGAATGTCTATGAAATTAAACTCCAAGGTTTTAGTACTAAAACTCTAATAATACATTTTTACACATTGTGGTTGAAATAAAATAAAAAAATTTTTAAGCCCCATAATGTACCATGGTAAAAATATAAAAATTTTGATACATTTCCTACATGTTTCTCCTTTAAAATACTAACAGACTGCAAAAAGGTCTTAGTGCTGTACTGAAGGTAAATAGAGTACATGTGCCAAATATGCAGGGAAAGACTCCAACAGGTAGCCTTTTTATGTCTTATGAGCCAAATGTTTTAGACATGGTTCTGAGAAAAGTCTAGAGAGTTTATTTAGGGCAATATACTAACTGCAAGTAAAGACAATCAGATACGAGATGACTTTCTCATGTGGTTTGTTACAGAAATATTACAACAGCTTTCTAATTTGTCAAATTCTTATTGCCAGCCTGATTATTTCAGTAGGAGCTTTTTATCCTTCCTCTCCTTCCTATAACTTTTCCTTTTCTATTTGTAATCATTCTTAGTTTGTATCAGTGTGTAATATGGCATGGGGGAAAAGTGGTGGCTGCATCCAATTTCAGCAACTGATGTTTGAATACCCCAAGGGAAAATCTGCTATTTAGTAAAAGAAGCTTAAAAAACTACCCTGCTATTGATGTAACAACATGCAGATCTTAGCAAGTATTAAGTTAACATCCAAATGTCCCAGGAGTGTAGAAATTGTTACCCCTACTTTACAAGGGAATAAAGCTGAAATGTATCAGGGAAAAGAGCATTAGAAAGGTGACTCTTTTGTGTCTCCTCTAAACAGGGAGCCCATCATCTCCAATTTTGCAAGAAAAATTTGAAGAAGAGGTAATATTTCAAATAAATGCATGAGCCAAAATACATGAAAAGGCTCATAACTTACTGATTGATCCTAGTTACCTGACCAGCTCATTGGTTAGTCACTGATTGTCATGTGACAGGAATTGACTCGCAAAGTGACCACAGTATGATCCAGCAATATTAAATAACATATTATAAAATATATTACAGAAGCTCATGTACATTGAAAAGTATTAGGAAATTGACTTTGTAGGAAACTAGCAAAAAGGATAGCCTTATGATGTCTTAGTGCAGTTCAAGCATATAAGTGAATAAAGGAAAATAAACTAGTAGCAAAGTATTCATTGAAACAAAATAGTAACAAAAATTTAGAAATGAAAGCAAGGACAAAGAGGCAGCAGAAGCATGAATAAACTACCACAACTCTATATAAAACTTGTATTGTCCACATTTGCAATTCTTAAAAAGGCAACTAAACAGAAACCTATCATTACCCAAACACCTCAGGTTACTATAGACATCATGATGTCATTATTTCATGTAGTGACACCAGAATTTAGCAGATTTCATAGATATATTTCCAGCAGGAAGTCTGTTTTGACCTTTTTTTTCTTAACTGTCTTTTGATTCTTTAGATAGATTTCCCCAAGAGGAAACCAACATTACAGAGTATCTGTTGAAAGTAACAACATAGCTATCTAGGCATGCAATTTATGAAATTTCTTGTGAGTCAATTAGTAAGTGTTGCTAAGGTAGAGAAAGAGATGATAGTCTGTTAAGAAATTCTACCATCATAGCTGGAGAGAGACAATTAGGATACAGTTTCCAACAGGTCTATCACAAAAGCACCTCTGTGATAAGAGAAGAAGAAACAGTTAAGGGTTGCTAACCTAGAGAAAAGATCAAAGGAAATAAAGTGCAGGCTTAGCAGGACATGTACCATTAAAGGGTTACATGTAGCAAGGTACTTAGTATGGAGTTAAGAACAGACTTATTGTCTGAAATGAGAAGCGAATTGTATCAAGGAAAGAGAAATTGAAGAATAGAGTTACAGGCTTTGGGTGCACTGCAAAGGAAATCTTGGCATTGGAGAAAGGATGCCATAGTGAAAGGGTTGCCTCCCTGAAGGGATGGAGCTGATGGACAGAATTAGATGAAAACCATCCTTGCATTCAGTAATTCTGAATCTATCCTCAGTGAAATCAAGGGGACCATTTGAAGAACAATCTGCTCTGCAAAGGTAGTCCATAAATTCATATGTATTAACTTGATTGGGTGATTATGTTCAACAGTACCTTGATGCTGTGGTAGGACAAGTGACAGATCACAACACTGCTGCTTTTCTGCCAAACTGGCACTGACATCTAGTCCTGCTGCTGGTGGCAGAATGACACTTAGGGCAGCACTATACTACACTACTAAATCTATTGCTTATCCATGACAATGATCACAACACCTTCACTAAGCCTGGCTTTGTGAACTTGTAATCAACATGGACACATATTCAGTATATAACTAGGAACTAAGATATTTTACATTGTTAAAAAACATTGTTAGAAAAACAATGGCAACAAGAAAACACTCCAAACTAAATAAACTGTCCTTATATAGTTACATTTTTTAGGACTTCAATAATCCTTCAAAATCCTTATTAGCTATTTGGCATTTGAATTGTTAATTTAGAAAACACCATCATCATTCCCCTAAAAGTGAATGATGAGTTCTCTCTCTGACAGTGATCTCCTAATGCACTTCTAATTATCATCTTTAAAGACATGGATACAACTCACCCATTCATGCAAATTATCAGCTGGAGAAAATTATCACAATTTAAGTATTTTCAGCAGAATAGTGATGATTAATACAAGCTGAAAATCAAGACAGTTGTTTTTACTGCTGCATAATATGGCAGCTAAGGACTACATATGTAGAGGCCTGATGACACCTTAATACTCACCTTTGGGAACTCACACAGGTTTCGGGGACTTTATAAGGGGTGGTGAATATTCTCCATTTCTCCTCATGACAGTGTTCAATTTTGGACTCTGTTCTTTAGAAAAAGGAGGAAGTAAGGAGAAGATCAAGAGAGAACAAAAGAGAGCATGGCTCTTTAGCACTGTCACCAAGTCACCTGGGGAGAAAGCTCTTGCTTCAGAACTAGAGTTTCTGACTCAAGAGCTATTTTTATTCAGTTTCAAATTTTGAAAATAGATCTGAGGTTGGAGTATGAAATTTGGATATTCAGTGTTGTTCTATGGGGCTAATGGATCATTCTCACCCTGCTTCTGATCCAATGAATCTTTTAAGTATTGCAAGTGAGACGCATCAACAAGTAAGATGGAAAACCAACATGTCTACTTCTTTCTCGCTACAAATTGTGCACAGCAATGACATTACCATATTCTTCTGAGGTAGTACATGATCACAGTTACTAAGGTCCTGTGGAAGTACTCTTAACAGTGCCCTAATGGATAAAAAGTCCCCATCATTTCCACCTCCACTTGTGTTCAGTATACAGTCTGTTCTTTTACATATATCCTTGTATATTTATGGCTTTGATCCTCAAAAGAGCACTGGCAGAGAAACACTCTCTGCACTATATTATAGTACAAATGGGAGATGCAAACAAAGGCATGAGAAAATGGGAACTTCTAATTTATAAAGAATCTAAATGTTAAAAGCAAATGAGCTTACATAGATTATCTATTCTGCAGCTAAGAAGAGGCTTTTGGAGTTACAATTTTATACTTAACCATATATCACAGGTGCTAAATTGCATTTATAATGACTTGGTGGATAATCATTTAAGTTGCTTAGGCATCAGAAAAATACTTGTACACTTGTCCCAGCACAAACTTCTCTTCAAAACCAGTAAGACATTATAGTGAAGTCTGTAATGTCAATAACATAATTAACTTTCATATATGCAATGAGCTGTGTAAACCTACCAACAAGCTATGTAACACTGCCCAGAGTAGGTACTGAATAATTTTGCAGGCACACCGACAATGGTGAAAATATTAAGAAGATTAAGAAAAGACTAACTTAGAAAGCCTGAAATGCATACATGACTTTTGGAGATGCAAGGTCTCACAAAACATTACTAGACCATTAAAAACTATGACTAGTGAAAAGTTATGATTTTTAAAGGCTAATACTATAGAGGAGGAACAATCCATGTCCAGTGAGAAAAACAGACATTTTGAGAATGAAGAGTAAGTAATAACTGAAAACAGAGAAGAGTGTGGAAAATTCAGATGAAGGGAAGACACTAATGGAAGAGAAATACAGCTAAGAGTAGAACATCATAGCAAATGTAAGAATAAAGAAAATACTTGTAATAGTAACAACAAAAAAGAAATCTAAAGGACACAAAAGCTAAACACATAATGAAAGAAATAACTGATATATTAAGAAAGATAAATGAAAATTTCACAATGTAGAAACTTTTTTTCTTATAAGAGGTTGAAAACACCAGAAAAGATTATTCTTATTTATTGCCTATGTGCGTTTGGAAGCAACTGTGTCAAAGCTGCCCATTGGATTGACATGATGTCGTCCATAGTGGGGTTGTATGCAGTATGGAAAGCTTTGCCATAGGTGGGCAAGAAAACACTTTGGGTCTATTTTATAATTTCAGCTTTATTCTACAAATTTAGGGCTGGAAAGGAGCTCTCAGACATACAAGCTAATGATTTCTTTAACCTAAGCAGAAACAGTATTGTCCTAAGAGGAACTGTAAAAAAGAGTGTAAATGGGGCATGAGCACCTCCTGTTTATCTGCAAGCTATGCCTTCCAAAAATGCACTTCAGAAACTTTTAATAGATCTGTTCCTCTTGACTTTTTTAGTTAGAGGAGATGTCACAAAATCATTGTGAGGTGATAAGTGATAAGGGTACTAATGATACTCATTGTTAGCAGAGTGACCTTCTCACGAATTGGAATTTCTGAAAAACATTCAGGGAACATTTCTTATAGACAGCAGATTTACAGAATTATCTCCCTATCTCCTTGTTTGCTCTTTATGTTTTATTCAGCAGGTGAATATAATGTTTTTCAGTGCAGTTCCCTTGTGTATGAACCCTAATTTTACTATTTTAACTTGAGAAATGCTTGATTAATCTGCTCACATGAAGAAAAGGAACAGAACCTATACCATGCAACTATGTGAAGGTCAACACTAGACTAATACCCACTTCTGTTAGCATGGTTCTGACATGAAGTGCTTTCACATTTCCTAATTGGCCTTAGGTGGTCAGAACACATCTGTCAATCACAATGTATTCTATAAGTATACCATGGCTATACCACCAAGTCCCATTCAGTTTGCAAACTTAAAGAATCTAAGAGGTTATATAGCAGTGTGATGAAAAGACAAAGTAACAAATCATATTTCTAAACTGTATCTACACTTTCCTATGAGAACACAACTGCTAAGCTTCCTTTGGGCAAAACCTCCTTACTGTCCATACTATCTTCGCCTTGGACCATAACTGAAAGCATAATTTTCTCAGCCTACATAAGCTGGTCAAGGAGCAGCCTTCAGACTTCTTGCCACAGATAGTGATCCATAATGACACACCCAGAGTGATCCCTGGAAACACCTCTGTTTCTGCCACAGACAGTCTTTCCTGGACTGTCTACAGCTCATTCCTTGCAAAATTAAACACTACTTCCCAAGGAAGATGATTCAGATAGACTGGAGCCTGAAATGTCTCCCCAGAAAGCTGAAATCTTGGAAAGGGCAAGCATAATACTGACTTCAGATGATGATTTCCTCCCTTACTCTAGGCCAAAAGTCAAGTCAGCAATATTCAATTGATGGTTTTTGCAGAACAATTACTAAAAAACATGCCCCATCAGATATTGTGCCATTCCTGCAAAGAATATAGGAACTTTTTAGCGTAGCTCTATGGTTTTGTCAGATGAAAAAAAAAGGCTGGATAGGCTCAATGCTGTTGATTAAGGGACTTTAGTATCTCCCCTATGAAAAAAGACTGAGGGTACTGGGGATGTTTCGTCTTGAGAGGAGAAGACTGAGAGGGGACCTCATTAATGTCTATAAATATCTGAAGGGTGGGTGTCAAGTAGAAAGGGTCAATCTCTTTTCTGCAGTGCCCAGCAATAGGACAAGGAAAAACATGTACAAACTTGAGCATAGAAGGTTCCACCTCAACATGAGGAGGACCTTCTTTACTGTGAGGATGACAGAGCACTGGAACAGGCTGCCCAGAGAGGCTGTGGAGTCACCTTCTCTAGAGATTTTCAAAACCCGTTGGGATGCATTCCTGTGCAGCATGCCCTAGGTGATCTGCTTTGGCAGGAGGGTTGGACTCAATAATCTCTAGAGGTCCCTTCCAGCCCCATACATTCTATGATTCTATCATTCTATGAAAAGTGTTCTTAACTGTTTAGGGATAGAAATGCTACAGAGAATATATCACACAAAAGATAAGAAAAGAAAGTGACTTTGCCCGGCATTTTGAAACTTTGTTCCTCTCAAGTACTCTCAGAGGTAGCACATCAAGGAATACAAATAATGGGCTAAACAGATACAGAAAAAAAAAATCAGTGAGTGATCTGTAGCTACAATACCTGATGTAATCAAACTCTTGACCTTCTACACCCTGCTGTCTCTCCTCCTTTTCTCCATCTTTTCTGAATAAACAAGTAGCTAATGCACAAGACTTGATGTCACTAACCATAATCACAGCTGGTACATGTAAAGCACATCATAATTTGGGTTGCCACGCTAGAAGAAAAGAGATGCCTATCCTTCCCTCCTGCCTGTATCTTGGGCTTCAGAAAAATGGTTGAGGGAGGTGATTCTCCACCTCTACTCCACTATCATGAGATCCCACCTAGAGTACTGTGTCCTGATTTGGAGCCCCTGACACCAGAAGGACATGGACCTCTCAGGAGAGGAGGTCCACAAAGATGATCAGAGGGCTGGAACACCTCTGCTATTATGTCAGTCTGAGAAAGTTGCGATTGTTCAGCCTGGAGAAGAGAAGGATCCAGGGAGATCTGACTGCAACCTTCCAATATCTGAAGGGGGCCTATAAGAAAGCTGGAGAGGAACTTTTTACAAAGGCTTGTAGTGATAGAACAAGGGCTAATGTCTTTAAACTGTAAGAGGGTAGATTTAGATTAGAAATTAGGAAGAAGTTCTTCACTCTGAGAGTGGTGAGACATGGGAATAGGTTGCTCAGGGAAGCTGTGGATGCTCCATCACTGGATGTGTTCAATACCAGGTTGGGAGGGGCTTTGAGCAACCTGAACTAGTGGGACACCCCTGTCCATGGCAGCGGGGTTAGAACTAGATGATCTTTAAGGTCCCTTCCAGCCCAAACTATTTTACACTTCTATGATTCTATAATTCACAGTATTTGGCAGTTGTATTTCAGATAAGGATCTTTCTCATATCTGACCAACATAACCTTCAAAAACATTTCCCTTGTATATCTAGTCTGGAGATGAGCTAGACACTAAACATGCAGGCTGGGAACATTGCAATAGCCCTTAAGGCATAAGGAGAGTTTGCATGTAATGCTTTCTGGGGGTATTGTCCTGTGGGTTTTTTTCATGCAGGCTTAGTATCTGGAGAGGAAAAAATAATTTATAAACTGGAGTAAGATGTGTCCATCTTTGATGACAGTCAGAGGATTTTTTAAGACCAGATGCTGTGGACACAAGGGCACAGTTAATTTGTCTTCTTGTAGAAGGCCACACTGGAAGATTATTTTTTTTCCTTTCCTTTTTTTTTTTCTTTTTTTTTGGCTACTGTCCATTTTCCATGAAACCCTCACCTCATGGTCTTGGTGGCTTTGGTCTCAATTCTCAACAAGTGCTGACTTTCATAGTATTACATGATGTGCCAAGAAGAGATTCTTTATCCAATGCTTTGAGCAGCTTTGGGAAAAAAGAAAAAAACAAACAACCAAAAATAGACCAAAAAAATCCAAACCAAAACAGCAACAACAAAAAAACTCAACCCAAACAAAAAAACCAGCCAAAAATACTGAAAACTACAAAAAACACCAAACCGACAAACAAAGAAAAAAACCAACCAAACAAGAAAAGTTAAAGAGGCAGGGTTTTCTTTATCTTTATTTTTGAGGAGGAGAGGAGTTGTTCTTTACCTACTGCCTGAATGAGGAGAGACAAAGTATTTGGTCCTTGTCAATATTAAGCTCTGTTGGCCTTTGTTGAGTGTTAAGTGCCTGTGTTATCATGGAATCCCTCTCTTGATTCAATGTGGTAAAACCTCTGCTCCAAATTTTCATCCTCCATTGTATACATATAGTCACAGATATATTGACTTCTTCCCCATATCTCTGTGTGAGAAGTCTCTTTGGTAGTACTAAATTATGCTGACCTCCAGCAGGTGATGTAAAGTCCACATACGTTGGTTAAGAAGACAATGGAGGAAACTCCTAGTGGATGAATAATGGCATTAGATGAGACAGGAAGGACACAAAATGAAGCAGATCATTGGGGTTTTTATGATGCCTCAGTCTGGAGTATCAAGAGTTATTAGGATCTTGCTAAAGATTCTCTGAGAACTTGTGAATTAAGTATCCAGGCAAATGGTGCACCAGAGACATCTCTGGCAACTGGAAACATTGGTACATGCTATCTCTTTCCAGAGCACTGGAGCATGCTTTGCATTTGGACTGAACTTGGCAAGAAAAAAAAGCCTATGGAAACCTTTACAATCAAACAAAATACCTGGCAAAAAATCTCAACAGCAACAGTTTGACAAATGACGGGGAACTACAGATTTGCATGCCTGCAATATATGAATATAAATGATACTAATTTTCTCTGCGTTTCTGTGGAAAACCTTATGTACTGCTCTCTCTATACTCTTACTTCTTTCTTCAGTAAAGTTTCTTCACAGAAGGACTAGGTTAGTCCTATTTATTAACAGAATTTGGATGAAAATACTAATGCAGAAACAACAAAGCTGAGAAGAGTGTAATTCAGAGAAGCAAGTTCTGCATTATCTTTGGTAGAAAGGTGTATGGTAAGGGACACAACAAGAAAAAAACCCAAAACTTTAAAGCTTTAATTAAATGTTTAAATTCTACTTTTCCTTCCCACAAACATGAAGGACAAAAGTGAAGTATTTGCATTTTGGTGAGACAAGGTTGCCACATGGCTACAAAGATGCTTCTTCGATCTCTCCTTTAAACCAAGTTATCAGAATCATCTTAAATTTTATCAAATCACACCATCCCAAAATTTGGGGTTTTTTGCCAATTCTTTTTTTCTAGCCATGACTCAACATACCAAGACAAAACATGTCCTTTACCTTGATTTTTTGAGTTCCCAGCTATCTCCTCAACATATCAAAATAGCTTTTTTAGAAAAGGCAAGGTAATATGTCGATCCCAAAGCTTCTTGCTTGATCTCAAATCTATTTGTTTCAGATGTAATATTTCCATGCAGATCCTAAAATGTTTCTAAAAATTTCTCATATGCTTCCTTCTCTGGCAAAAGAGAACATTGGCACAGGATGTTTTTGAGGGATTCCTAATTATACCATAGATTAAAAGGGGATTTTCTGTTGGTCCATGTTCAGTTGTTTTTCTCCTCAACACACCACAGAACAGATAAAACCTATTTGGAAAAAGAAGGAAACAAACAATACTGCAAACACTAGCTTCCTGTTGAAACTGGTTTATACATGAGAAAACAGAAACAAGTCTATTATTTGTTTAAATATTTTTCTAAGGTATTTTAGCTTAGAAATTTATTACAGAAATCATTAAGAAATCAAGCTGTTGTGCAGCACAGCTCTTGATACTGGAGCTGATCACCTGAAGAAACCAGCTATATGTCCAGACCTTTAACTGAAATCAGCTGCTGAGAGGAATTATACTATGCTATTGGCTGTGCAAATTGGGCTGCCTAGCAACAGCAGGAAAAAGTTTCAGTAAGGTGATGTGACATAAACTAGTGATTGGCTCCATGGGCATGAGTTTGTGAATGTAGGATATTTACTAGTAAGGGCTGTTTGGAGAATGAACAGGAAACCAGCTGAAATTAGATGATAAATGAAGTATAAATATGACTTCCTTAAAAGTATGCACTTTTAAATGCATACCTTTGAGCTGACTCCAATCAGATTTCCACATGTTGTTGACAAGCCTATGTTTTATTTATCACATACTCTTTGAAGTAAATGTTCATGTAAAATATGAACCTGTAGGATGACTGGATCAACCATAAAAGTAGCAATAAAACCTTAAGTTAAATCAGCTAATGAGTGACTCATTTAATCTCATCTTATTCTAATGAAAAATAAATTTATGCAGCTGTCCATAACTCTAGACATCAAACTAACATTTGTGTGTTGATAACAGAATACTACCTTATTCCAAAGCAAATTTCCCCTGCATCTGAATTTGTTTCATGTCGTATTTTTGAAACAGTTATACTCACAAGGGACATCTGTAGTGGCAAAGCACAGCTCTGATGTCAAGACAGTGTGTAAATGGGCCCTGCTGAGTAAGATTCATGAGGTTGAACACATAATAGAGTTCCATTCATGATGAAAATATAGACTTGTAAAATACAGGAAAAACTTATAAAAAAAGATCATGATGGCTCCAAATCTAGGTGGCCAAAGATGACCTTTGCAAAATTATGTCCTAGAGGAAAGCAAAACCATTCTGAACTCTGAAACAAAGAGAAGTCACTAGAACAAAGGAATAAAAAATGTCATATGTTGAGTTTTGAGGCTCCTGGGAGTGTTGTAAAGTTCACAGATCTAGATCCAGTATATGATTCTAATGGTATGACGTAATTAAAAAATGCATTTTCAGAAGCAAAAATAATTTCTGTTACATTTGTTTTTGACTTTAATGGCTTTCTTCTTGTGATTTAAAAGCTGAATAATGAAACAATATGCATCACTAAAGTTCATCCCTCCTTTAGCAGAAAGTCCAAGTCAGCATTTCTAGAATTTACTTTAAAGGATTTATAGAAGCAACCCACAAGTATCAATATTCACGGTGCAAGCTCATATCTTTTTTCTGCTCTCTTTTGCTCACTCTGTCTCTTTCTGAATTTGCTATGAAAGCTAAATTAGGTCTCAGGGGCACTGCACCACTAAACAAAGATATCTTCTAGCCCATTGTGATGGAAGTAAATGAACTCAGGAAGGAGATGTACTTAAAGGAGAGGCTAAAGTGTCTCCCTCCCCCAGTTTTCTCTTCTTTAACAGAGATTTTTTTCACACTGATTCACCAAATCACTCACACTCATATACTCAACGGTCTTCCTTATAGCTGTTATTTCTCAGAAATGTAGCCAGCTGAATTTACTAAACTGGAATAAAATTATTTTTGGCATAACTTGCTATGTTGTTCCAACATTTACATGATTTGTTCTACAGCCTCTTCATGGATATATACATGCAAAATAAATAAGAATACTTACTCTTTTTTAGCATCAGGACAGCTATTTTAAGAGGGTATATCCACAGTTATTATGACTTAAGCTAGTTCTGGTCTCCTTGTACTTTCCTGTCTACTGGTGCTAGTAACAAAATTCTGTATTTCCTGAACTTTAGCTTCAACAGCTTAGGATTTAAAGTTGTGCACATTCATAATATGCCTTACTATGAGGGGTCATAATTTTCACTGGGAAGTAAAAGAAAAAAAACACCAAAAACCCAATACAAAACCCAATCAAAACCTGAACTGCATAATATATTTACTGTTCAGTTAGGAAAACAAGAGGAAAAAAAATAAAAATAAAGTTTTAAATATTAAAAATACTGCAAAAGTATAAAATCAAGAATGCTGTATTCAGCTTAAAAATCTAGTATATGCACATATATATATGTATATTACTTGAAATTTGTCATTATAGATTTAAGTGGAGACTAGTGATTATCACTTCCATTGGACATTGAGAAAACCTTGTTCATATACATTTAAAGAAGAAATCAAGATTCCTGTAAAATAACTTTTCTTCTGAGAGAAAAAAATACAGAATGTTTCAGAACAACTGATTTAATCCTGGACTGCCTGCAATGTTTAAGAACAATTCTATTTTTCAGCTCAATTTTCTATCTCTGAAATCTTAAAAGTCTGGAATACATCTGACTATGCTTAAATATTTTTTGACAGAAAGGGCCTATTAACTAGAAATGTCCGAGAAGCCCAAAACAGAACAGACTCTCATGTTTGTGTATGAGATTACAAAAGTTATTTTAACATACGGGATTTTCTTTATTTCATATAAAATTCTCTTGCTCCTGTCATTCCTGCCTGTGACCAAAATTCTTCAGAATTTTGATAAAACTTATGAACTTTACAAAACAGACTCAAATGCAGCATGTAAATGCAAAAAGCAACTTGAGCTATTTTATCTATTTGTTACATAATACTATGTTTTATTAGCATGTCTTACTTCAGAATCAAACATCCTTCTCATACTAAATGAAACATTTTCAAATTATTGATAGACATAGAGACTGTATAAAGATTACAGATGAAGGATCAACAACAGGTCAGTAGTGACTGAGCAAAATAAAAATGCCATGGCACTTGGTGGTTTGTGTGAAGGTGGTCTCAATCCAAGCCTCAATGGACTTTGTTCATAAAAAAGGAAAAACAAAACCCACCACATAGCACTAATTGGCGTCCCTGTTGGCACTGTCAGCAGCAAGACCAAGGTTATAATGGCCACAGGAAAAGGGTCTTTCAAGGTCAGTGTTGAGGCACAATAGGGAAATGGCATGGGAGAGAGACAGCCCCAGTGCCATGAGCAGTTCAGCTCCTGGGACCTCTGTTAGGTCTGCACTTAACAAGATCAGCCTGACAAGGATTTTTGCACACCAGTTGCCTCACCCATGCAACTATTCACATGCCAAAAAATCCTTCAGGAACAGGTCCTAAATCCCTGCAAGGGACAAAAAAAGCCATCAATCTGGCACCTTTTTCAGTTAAAGAATACATCACATATGAAAACTCTAGAAAGCAAAATCTCTAAGAAAGTTCTAGTTTAACTCATTTGACAAAAAAAACCATTGCACAAAAGCTTTCTGCTTCTTTTCCTTAACATAGGAAGATGCTGACTGTATCTGCAATAGACGGGGAATTATTCTCTCTCACATAGGTAGAAACAGACAGAAGAAGCAATGAAATAAATGCTATAACTTAAAAACCCCCTTTTTGGCCTTCCTGTACATGAATAGTTGATAGATGTCACTACAGAGAGTGTTCACTAGTGTGTGTAACTATAGATTAGTCTGGTATGAAGAGTGACAAAACCTTCTTCAACCTGCCATTCTAATGAGTCTAATGAACGTGCACTGTCAGTTCAGTGCATGTTCATTAGACAATGTGAAGGATCATATTCCACATTCAGTCTTAACACCTATTCAATGGCCTTCTTCTATTGAGTCTACCAGTAAGAGCATACTTGTGATGATTGAGCACTTCTGGCTGTAGTGAATACTCAGTCTGGGTATGATTTCATGCATTGTCCTCCTCTGAATAATTGCTAGTGTGTGTAACTGTGCAGCCCAGACAATGCATCTGAAAGTCCTCTTAGGCCATCAATAAGAAGAGTTGCAAGGGTCACGAGCTATTTTTCTTTCCTAACAGCTGCTGCACCCAAGGGATTGCCACCCTAGGATTATGAAGATTAGTTATACCTGCAATAAACGATCCTGCTCCTTTTGCCATTTTTCCTGTCGTTTTCGTTCTTCCTCTTGATCCCAAACCCGACGACTAGGAGCACTAATGGATGGGACTGGGAGCTAACATAGCACAGAAATAAAATAATATTATGTTCTACCATGTAATCCAGACTCTAATTTTTTATTATTTTTTTTTAATTAAGTGAGAAATAGAAGCCATTACAAACACTACAGCTTTCTAGTGACACAGACCTGAATTAGCCTTTGAAGAAAAGGGATAGTGAGAAACCTTTCTATGCATTCTATTAGACATTAGAAATCTTAGTCAGTACTCTCAGATTTGATCATAGTTTTAAAGCAGTATAAAAAGCAATAGAAAGCAGGGGGCTTCTTGAAAAGACCAGGATTATACAACTAATTAGTAGTTTGCAAATAGTACTTACATCAGGCATTGCAGGCTCTGGGCCTCCTGTGAGATTTGGAAGACAAAAACCAGAAATCATTAGAACCATATATACTCACTACTCTAAGACTTGTGTAAATATGAAAAGTCTGAGCTTCAGACTATTTTTTTGCTTCCTTAGTAAGCCATGCTCGCATTTTGCCCCACTGAATTTCCTTGAGGCCAGAATTCATTAGGTGCTTTCAACTACTGTGCATAATTATCTAAAAGCTTTACATGCTTACAAGTGCCATTAGCAATCGCTTGAATAAGCAGTACCTCTCTCACTGTGGCAATACAGGGGTTCTTTGATACCTCTCTCCTATTATTACTGTGAAACCCAACTGTTTGGCATGACCAATAGCTAGAACCTGGCTCCAGCACAGAACAGATGCTCACCTACTGCCCTTGATGTGAATGAAGAGCAGTAGACATCCACAGACAACTTCTCTACCAAAAAATCATGTATCCTCCCTTTACAGCTGTCCTCTTTACCTACTCCCAAAAGCACACTTGAATTTGGTGAGACAAATTCACCACAAACCTTATGTATTTGAGGCTATCATGCTTGGTCTTAGCTTGTGCCAAGATGATTAGTAGAGAGAGACATATTATGCTAATAAATTAAAGATAAAGAAAATGCAAAGAAGCACAAGTTTAAGTATAATCCTTTCTCAAGCATCATCTTTATTTTTATTTGTTGCTAGTGTTCTTCATACTTGCTGTCCAAATTTCAGTTAAAAAAATTGCAAAAAAACCAAACATCCTAACAGTTTTCTGAATTATGACCAGATGAAGTGGAGAAAAGGGTCAAACTTAAAATATCAAAGACATCTAATGAGTCACAGACTACTGTTCAATCCATTTATGCACAATTTTGTCTTCATTATCAGATCTCAGAGACAGTGACAATAGGACAGATTTGATATGCTACAACAGGCAGCACCTACTTTTTTCCTCCCCTTTTCTTTCACCCTTGTAAGCTTATGCTGCCTGCACAAATTTAGAAAGACTAATTTCATACATTGTAATGTGCAAGTGTCAAAAGTTTAAAAGGGACAAAACTGTACTGAGTGTACACTCTAGAAATACACCCTTCTCCTTCCTCTCAAGCACAAGAAAAATACTTCAAATATCTCTCTAAAATTAAAATAAGCCCCAAATTCATAACCAGCCTTAAAAGAAAAGAAACAAGCAAAAGGAAAAAAACAAACCAAAACCAAACAAAACAACAACAAAGAAACCCCAACCAAAACAAAACCCAAAACAATGAACAGCAAAATATCACCATATTACAGATAAAATGCCAAAGTATTTAAAAGCAAACAGAGCTACACAGATTTATGTTGTGGCACTTCACATATCACTTCTGAAAATAAACAAATAAACAAACAAAAACAACCCACAACCAGAAGCCATCACCACTGAAGGCAAAGTCCTGGTCCCACTAAAATCACTGGCAAAATTCACTGAACTTCCAGTGGGCCAGAATTTCACTCTTTCAGTCTACAGCAAAACAGCAAGGCATATATAGTCTGAAGATAGCATTAGACACACACAGTGGAAGTGGGTGAGTTGTGACATGCAAAATGCCAAAAAGCAACCTACAAAACCAAAATTGAGTGCCTCGTTTTTTGCCTTTAAGAGATAGCATGCTCAATTAAAAATTTGTATTGGTCATCTTGGGATCTTGTGACATCACCACATAGCGGACAGCCATCAGCTGCCTTTTTCCACCAATTCAGATAAAGGCACAGAGCTGCTACTCAAGATAAACTCAAATCCAGAGTTCAGTATTTTATCAGCAGCTCTTTGTGATCCACACTAAGCCTCTCCTGGAATATTCAACATTATTCTTGTTTTGTAGGTAGATGCAAACCTGAACAAAGAGTGCTATCCTTCTTACTCCTACCCAGTGGAAAACAAACAAACAAAAAAAAAGTATGAACAACAGAAGAGATTTACACAGGTGTAGCTATAAAAGAACACACAAAGACCCATTACCACAAAGGTAGACCCATGAATTGTAAGAATAACCTGATGACCCTGGGGAAAGAAGGGAAATTAATTATGTTGTTTCATCATAACTGCCACAAACAATGCTGAAGAGGTATAGTACCCAGCACCAGACTTGTAAGGAAGAGTGTGCAGCAGGAACAGTTTCATGGAAGTACATGAAATGTTAGCTCTTTGGTTTACCTTGTTCAAAAAATTGTGACCGTCTTTTTAAGTTTTTCAAAGAAATAGGTTCAGGTGCTATTTGAAAAATACAAAGAATACAAACAAGTCAATGAGGTGCTGTCTTTTTGTTGTTTTTTTTTTTTTTTTTCTAACTAATGACTATCACTCCTGGATAAGAAACTTTTGTTAAGCCTCCAACCTACAGCAGTGTCACTTCAGAAAAAGTCCCCGAAACACAAAGGAAATCTAATCTTTCATAATAACAAACCCAGGTTTTTGTAGGTTACTAATCATATACTGATTAGTATTTCATTTTATCACTAATAAAGTCCAACTATAACAACAGTAAGAGTGCCAAACTTGGACACAGATTCTCCCTGTCTAATTTAGACCTCCCCAGGGGATACATCAAATTGGACTGAGGATCCTAATCACCATTTAGGGTCATCAGAAAGGCATCTCCGGAAGACAACTGATCTCTTGGTGGAATGTTTTTATAAATCTCCATGTGCATTCTAGATAAAATGAAATACCAAGTTCCCATTTGAGGATTATTGTTCCATTCAGAAGTATACATACCTGGTTTCTCTCATTGTCATCAAGTAAGGCTAGAACTGTTCATAGCATCTTAGGTAATTATTTTCATACCAGAATCACAAATATAATTCTCCAGGAATAAAAGTAAAATAATAATAGTAAAGCAACCACTACCCCCAAAACCTCACAACTGAAATAGGGAAAAAAAAATAGAAGAAGAAAACAATTTGAATACTCTTTACACTGTTCCTGGGCAGTGAAATAAATCAAGAGTTAGACTGACTTCACACAGTGCAGGAGCAGTTACAATGCACTGTAATTCTCTTCTCTTTTACCCCTACTGCACAGCGAACCACTAACTCAGAGATGAGTTTGACACTGCTCTGCTGTCAGTTTTCCAACTAGCTAGCATATTGTGGAAGCAAACTACACCCAGTTTGGATGCAGCTAGATCTCTGTGATAGCTGTCTAGCTTTCAGTTCATTAAAATCTTGCTTCACCTGCCATATAAAGCTTGCGATGATTACAGGTTTAGTGTCTGTGCTTCTTCCAAACCCACACAGTTAGCAGATGAAAAGCAACAGTGGTTTACCTCTTTGTTCGTTAGAGCCAAGTTCTCCTTGCATTCCATTTATCAATTTTGTTTCTGTATCCTGAAAAAAAGTTCAGGGCTTTAGTTGATGATATTTGGGGAAGTTTACCCGATTACATGTCTCTCCTGATGGGAACCGTATATTACAAAACATTTCAGAACACTTTCCACAGAAAGACACAGAACTACCTAAAACTTCCTGAGTGTATTGTATGATAGAACAACTGCAGGCATTTGAGATGATCAATAATCAGCTGTGAATTGGGAGTTGAAATAAAAAAAACATTAGTTTGCAAGAAAATGCCAGAAGCCAAGATCTTCCTATTTCTGATCCTTGGCAGGCAGGGTGTTATCTGCAAGTAATTTGAAAGCATATATATGCTTATTCTTTGGGGCTACAACTTTCACTTACACTAATAATGGAGGTAAAAGTCTTTTCTAAAGAAAATTCTACATTCTACACATTTTAGTTAAAAAATAGTCTGCAAATATTTTAATACTTATCACCTAGCAGTGCTGACTTATGAATGGACAGTAATAAGTCTTTAAATCATCTTATTTCCCTTAATAAGTACATAGCTACATCTCTCCATTTGTACTATTCTTTACTTTTATTTCTATTTCTTAAGAAACATAAGCTATCCAATGTCTTTTTTCCATCATGCCCCAATCAAGACATTACATTTTTGCTTTTTGCCTCCCTCAAAATCCCACAGCCCTTCACAACTATACTCACAGAACTTTGGAGACTGACGGAGAAATCTCTTTTTGTTGGTACGGTGGAAACATTTGAAACGTGTTCTCCGGAAGTTGCATCAATCCATTTATTTTCAGATGTACCTATAATGTTGGTAGCCATACTGGTGAGATTGAGGATTTTATGCCTTACATGTGGCAGGGAAGGCTGGTCTTTGCCCCAGTCTTTTTGGTATGTGGAGGATCAAGAAATTAATGTAGACAGTAATGTCAAAGAACAGAACAAGAGTTAGTGAAAACACATTTAAATGACATAAAGTACATAACAAAAGGAGACACAAATCAGGTAGAATTTGTGAAGACAGGAAAAAAGGGCTTTATGAGCAGACCGCCTTCCCCAAAAATGCAAGTGTTAGTCATAAGCCAGGTAAAAGTTTACTGGATGTTTTGCTAACAGGGACTACAGCAGCTCAACATTACAGAGCAATTAGTATTCATTGGAAACTATTTCATTAGCATTAGTAAGGATGGAGAAAATTCTTCCAGCTCTACTCACACAAGATATGGTTTGACTCATACACTATCCACAGAAGTGTCATTTTCATGTCCATGCTCCTCAGGAAACACACACAGGGCAAAAAAAAAAAGGCAGTCTAAACTAAACTAGTAAAACGGATGAGTTGAAGACAAATGATAATCTTCACCTAGACTCCACCATTTCTCTTACTACCTCCCTAAAATATATTCAATGAGTTGTTCTGCTCTAATTTCACTCTTCATTTGTGCTTAATTTGTTCCCTGTCTCTTCCCCATTTCACTATTTTTTTCCCCCCCAACTTGCTGGCATCTTATTCTACCTCACTTCCCATTAAAATAATATTTTGTCTTTTTATAATATGAAAGAAATAATTTGTCACACTTTCAACTCTGTAAAAAGTTTTTGCGACTTTTAAAGGGTATCCTGACCAAACCCATGGCAAGTCTAGAGATGCTACAAGGCCTTCAGCCAGCATGGAAAGCCTCACTAGCCAGAATGGGTAGTATCACTCTGGAGAGATTACATCATCACAATATTTGAGTCAATGGGTTGAAATCATAGCACAGAGGTGCTGCATCACCCACAAACTCATATGCCACCCAAAATGTTCCCTGAAGAAAGGAACACAGGATCCTCCTTCCCTGGCTAAAAGAGGAGCTGCTGACTGAAAGAGAGAGGCTCTAAAAATTACTATCCTCTAGAGACTAGTCCCTCTTTGCTTTCATGGCATGGCAGGAAAGAAAAAGTTGTATTCCCTTGTGTTGTAGTAGCATGCTTTTTTACCTGTGCATCCTCTCAAAAATAAGCCAGAGCACAAGACAGAGGTCAGTAGTTCAGTGCTTTGTAGACTTTCTTGTCAAGACATTTCTAATGCACAAGTAGTTAAAAAGAAGCCAAGCTGTGTTAAAATGCAGCAGACATGCTAGCGAACTACTTTAGCTCAGATACATATTACTACTGCAAGGGTAATAAGGACTCTCAGCTGTCAGGTACAGCGGAGACAAAGCTTATTTGCCTTACAGAGCATACTGTATCTGCCTGACGAAACAACTCACCATTCTTTCCGTATCGTCTGACATCCATGACCAGGTTTCCAGTTTCTAGTGCTTTGCTGATGGCTTCCTCCCACTGACTATAGTCCATACATGAAACCCGTGTGCCATTGATAGTGATGATCTCATCATCTACATGCAGTTGACAAAGTGCTGCAGGGCTACCTGCAGAAACAGGAGAAAAATAAAGTTATATCTCTCAGAGAAAGAGAGAGAAAGAATGTGTGAGAGACTGCACCATAGTGTCTGTAGCCAACAATTAGCTGAAATTCAGCCAATGTTTAGGTAATCCTCTTACCCCCACCCCCCCCCCCAAAAAAAAAAACCCAAACAAAAACAACAGCCTCCACTTTGTTAATTCCAGTAGAAGTTGGCTTTCTCATATTCTTATTTATATTTTCTGGGCTCTACTGACAAGAACATACTGCCTTTTTGCTTTGCTGAAATAGTTTGTTAGCTCTGAATTGACCAGTAATTAGACTCAAGGTTATTTCTAGGTGCTATACCCATTAAACTTCTCTGGATTCTACTTTTTTTGTCAAATAAGAGCAAATTTTATTGCAGCTTGGACTTTGAATACTTTGCAAGACAGGCTGCATTTTATACTCTTTTTCATCTACTACTAAACGTTGGCATGTGATCTCACCAACATAAGGACAGAGAAGTATAGGACCAGTTATAAACATTTTTTTTTTTCTATTTAATTCAGAAAAATAGATGAGTTTAAAATCTCAGACTTGCCTAAGTAAGATTTTATTAATTACATCTGGATAGTTCTTCCATTAACAATTATTCTCTTAGCAGAATAGAAAATGGAAAAGCTAAGTGAAAACTTAGTTAAAGCTTGCACAATAAATGCTCACATTAAAAAATTAATCTCAATTAAACAATAAGTGTTTTCCAAAGTAGTGAAATCCACAAACATATATCTATCTGTATAACAAGAACAATACTATGTACCATTATCAGAAACAAATGTGGATAAGTATGACAGAATTTAGACACTGTATGCTTCATCCTGTCTTTTTTTCTGACTCAGTAAAATGCTGCTAGCAGTCTGGATCATCCACTAAGGATTCTGATAGCTTTTATTATCCCTGGCACCTGAGGAAGTTACGAAGTGAAGAAACGCTATGCTTCCTAACACTGCATCAACCAGTGATCTATCATAGTTCACAAAAAAACCCCAACACTAACTACTATGATGGAAGAGGACAGCTTCATATTCTGTTTTTCTGCATTCTTCTTCAAGTATAGACTAAAAACTCCATTAGCAGCTACCAGTAAAATTTTCAAACACACCAATCACCTCTAACCAATATTACAGAAGAAAATTGAGGGGTTTCACTTGGAGGAAAACACAGGTGATAGGCTGGGAAAAAAAGTTTATATCCTTAGCTCCATGATGTTGTTAAATAATTAATAGATGTTCAAATCTATTATTTGAGGGTACTAATAAAGATACTATTGGAGATACTACTACACAAATTAGTATTTTCAACAGCATTGTGTCTGATTTAAAAATTTAAGATCTACCATATAAGGTTGACTACATATAGACTGAACCTTATGCACATGATATAGGGAATGCTTTAGGCACAAGGAGAGTCGTCATAACTGGTCATTCCCCTGTTTTCAGTTTTGACAAGCCCTACAAACAAAAAAAGGTGGTGTTCATCTAACTCAAGATTATTTGACTGGGGTGAGACCCAGCTCAAAGGTAAGAACAGTATACCACAGCTCTGTTAAGGTAGGCACATGAGGGTAAAAGTGGGTTACCAATTCAAATTTTATGAAAGGAAGGGATTTAAGATCGCATGGTGATACCAAAAGAACACATCCAGACCACACCTCAACTATGCAGATTTGAATGACTAGCAGCAATCTCTAGATTGCACGTGTATACCTACCACAGCCAGGACAACTTACACCACTCAATTTTTGGCACGTAACTTTTCCAGCTGCTCTTCCTCTACAGTCTGCGAATAGAAGGGCTTCTCAAGAGTGCAAACCAGAACTCCTGTATTGGGCTTCTGCTCTGATTCACCTCCAGAGGAGCCTACAGATATCAGCTGTCAATTAGGGTGCTGAAAGTCTTTTGGTACCAGTTGTCTTTGTCTGTCCAGCTCCTCCAAGACTACGATTTACTGAATTTCTTTATACCACTGTAGAGGATTTAGTTTACACGACTTAAAAAAAAAAGTATTTCTCTATTTCCTACGTTTTTCGGAAGGTAGAAGATTTTTCTTTCTTACTACCCCCAATGAAAACAAAACCAAGCAAATAGTCATCTTCCATACGTGGTTATCTCTAAGCTATCCCCATCTGTTGTTATTACAACAGATAAATAGTAGCTCTGTCACACACACAAAAACTTAGAACTTGATGGAAATGGGTAAAATTTACTTTTTCTTACACGCCTGCCAAGTGTTTCACCACAGACCCATGCACTCCTACAGCAACACTGTTTAAAAAAAAAATTTTAAAAAGATTGCAAATAGGGTGGGTGAAAGGAAGAGGACTGAAATAATAAAGATTACATAACAATGGCAGAACAATGTCTAGATTAATTACTTTAAGGCTTTCTGATAACCTGGGGTTTTTTTTTTGGGTAAAGGTTGAAACTTCCAGTAAAAAAAATGAGCATTATCATCATTTATATGTAGTAAATGGGCCTCACTGAAACATGTGTTACAAGCTTAACTATTAAGTTTTTTGAGAACAGTCAGAAGTTAATTTTGCTTGCCAAGTAGTTTTCTTAATTTTTTGAAGGAAAAGCATATGTAGAATAGAGTAATTTATAAACTGCAAAAAGTATCAACTAAAGAAAATCATATAGCTAGTTAGGATGACAAGTATGTCAAGACAATCAGAGAAAGACTTTCTTGAAGTTATTTCTGGGCTCATGAATGAAAAAGGTGACTGGGAACAGTTAGTATGGACTTGCCAAGCCTAAATCATGCTTATCAACCTGATTGTCTTCAGTGACGAAGTGACTAGATCTGTGGATGAAGGCAGAGCAGAGGATAGCATCCACCTTGTTTTTAATAAGGCTTTTGATATGATCTTCCACAGTATGCTGGTATCAAAGTTGTGATAGTATTGTCTACAGGGCAGAAAGACCACATGGGTGAAAAACTGGCTGGGCTGTCAGGCTTTATGGGTAGCAGCTAATGGTTTGCTTATTACCCACCTCCAGGCTGAATATGGAGCTGCCCAGGGATGTATCCCAGGACGTGTCCTAACATGCTCACCCATAACCAGGAGGAGGAGAAGCACACCCTAATCAAGTCTGCACACCACACCAAAAGGGAGAGAGGGTGGCTGATGCACAGAGGAAGCTGACATTCAAGAAAGGCAAATGCAGAGTCCTGCTCTTGGGATGGACTAACTCCAGTGATGGTACAAGCTAATAAAGTATAACCAAAATAACAGCCACAAGGCCTTCACCTTCTTCTTGCCTACAGAGCTGGGACTAGAGTCCACAAGAAACTCTGAATGACCAGGAGGAACGCTCACTACCCTCAGATTTCTCATTTACAGCTGGCAGTGCAAAGAGACAGCCCTCTGCCTCCAATTAACACAATTAAACCAGAAGTCTAGCAGCAGGAAAAGCAAATACAAAGCTATTCATTTAAAGCAAATATTAACAGTTACAATCTAGTAACTGATTGTATCCAGCTATAGTGAAGAGAGGTCGAAAAATTGAAATTAAAGAGGAAAAAAAAAGAAAAAAAATCAAGGCTGCTCAATAAGATCTGTTCCATGGTATTTTTTTCTCTCTGGAAAACATAATGAAGGGCTAACTAAATGAGAAATTGCCTTTTTTTTTTTTTCCCCCCCTCCTTTCTTGGCATGATCTTGCATGAGCTGTAAGAAAGGACGTAATTCAGTATTCCTAAAGTATTACTGACAACGGGAAAGATCACTGTTCAGAAAACAAGCATCACATGTGATTTGCTTGGGTTTTTTTTTTTTTTAACTGTGTTCTGTTTCATTTTTTAATTAAGAAGACTGAGCTTATACTCTGCAGAAGACTACTAAAGCTTAGAAATTAACCTTATGTATGTTTCCTTTCAAGACAAAAATGCTTGCTTTTCCTCAGTATTAAAACATCTGAAAACAAAAACAAAAAAACCCAAACCAAATGAAAACCCCACCACACTAGAAATCAATTTAGAGTTGCAACTGCTTAAAAATATTAACTATCTCCAAAATTCAACATAAATAAGACAGGGAAAACTGAAATAAGAGTCCTAACCCCTAAGATGCCTCTGCATGGGTTTACAAACCATATGAAGTCTCTTAAACTTAGCTGAAAGTAACAATCTGGATATTAAAGTCTGCATGTGTCCCTTAGTACTGCTGGTAAATATTTGAGTAATAACATTTATGCCTTTTCAGTGGTAACAGAAATGTCCTTGATCAGGAAAATGTATTTTTGTTACTTCTGAATTCAACCTGTTTCAAGAGATGAGAATTCACAGAAATACAACAGCAAACTAAATATTGATTTTTTTCAATTCTCTACCTGATTTCTTTAAAATATTTGGAACAACATTCTTAACAGTGAAAGCCTTAATTTAGAAGCCTCTGCAAACTAAACAGAGGAACAAAAGTTTGTACAGTTAACACACATTTACCTTCTTCAACTGTCTGTACAAAGGCCCCTGAAGAGCTCCAATTTGTCATAAACCCAAAGCTGCGACTGTGGCCAGGTCTCTGGTTTAGACTGATTCTCATTTCACTGTACTGCTCCTGAAAAATAAAACATGACACTACAGTATCTGGTATCACAGGAATCTAAATGAGGGAAAGTTTATCCTCTATATAAGTGAGGCTGCACACAATGTGCACTTTAATCATCTATTATTAGCATCACAGACAAAGGAAACAGCACTGAAGGCAGTTAAGTAACAAACCTGCTTTTTCTTCAAATAGGCACATTTTCAGTTTACACTGGTATTTTCTCTACATGCATATTTAAAATAAGAGAAATTTGCAGCTAAATGACTCCTAACACAATGCTACAAAATGTAAGACATTTGAGGAAACTGAAACCCTAAATGGCTGTTCATAGTCTTGTCAATTTGTGGAATGCACAGCCTCCTGAGGTGTCATCAGTCAAATTCAGATGTGAAAAAGGTTTATAACAGGAATTAACTGTATTTTTTTTTCCTTTCACATCCTACAGTAAACACCATCGGTCTCCTTTAAGCTCCATGCTGCAACTAGATTTACTTGAGTGAACGATCATCCTTTAAATTTTGTGAGAGATAATACAAGCTTCCTATGGATTTTTCTAATGAAGGCCTTAAGACAATAAAACTAATCCCAGAATTAGCTAGAATCCAGAACTTCCATTCTAGTGGACTTTCAAGATGCTTTCAAAATCTAGTAAAACCCCAACATTACCATACAAAAATATTTGATTGGGAAAACATTTGCAACACATGCTTTCAACCCCACAATATATTATGAACGTGTGTTGCATACATTAACATTTTAATGTGCACTCATTAAAAACCAATTAAAATAGCCAAATGCATGCTACTCACTTCATTATTATGGAACGGGCATTGCTATAGAAGGAAAAAAAAGTTTTACACGTTTTCTAGCAAATTTAATATTTGATTCCAGCAACATGTGCATGGAATACAAGCATATAATCCTGCATGCTTATATATGTGCATTAACTGTACACCTACATTTTAGTTGCCCAGTGAACCTGAAAGGTGGGATTCATTTTCCCTAACTTAAAATATTTAAAAAGTCTAGGTATCTATGCCAATTCCCCAAAGCTCTGATGTTGGTAGGATGCAACAAGCAGCTGCAGGGAGCACTGCACAAGCAGATCTAATTAGCCAGTCTGCAAGCAGGACACGGCCAGAGAAGGCTTCGGCAATACCCGACTGCTTGGCACAGAAGACAAAAACATTGCAAGGCAACACCCTGAGGTTTTGCCTCATGATACAGGAATGTTCCCAGCCAAACACTACCAGTAATGGCCCAGGGTAGAAATGAAGTCCTTTTATTCAAGACACAGCTTCTAGCTTGCAAATTCTCCCACACAAGCCAAGTCCTTAGGGACTAACAGTACATTAAAAGTTAATTTACAAATAGACACATTTAGCACATGGGGCAAGAACACATATAAACCTTTTGAATTTGAGTGCGTTCCTGAAAACTACTGTTATTTTGTTTTCCTTCAAGTGAGCTCTTCTTCAAATCTACCTCTTTATCAGAGGAGTAACGCATCTTTGTACACTGACTTCATCATTTGGACAGTTTGTCTCCGAAACACTTAGTACTCCACAAACCTGGTGTTATTGTCCTGATGACTAGTGAACTCTATCAATCTCTCAAGTCTGGCAATGACTTACAAACAAACATGCCAAACTGAACTTGCGTTCCTTAACTGTGCCTCAAGCAAGCACACAAACAAGCTATAACACAAGCTTTTTTTTTTTTTTTGTAATTTAAAAAACCTCTATTACTCATTTGCAAGGACAATTTATAATCTTGTGACTAATAACAGGAAAAAATATGGATCTACTGTGTTTTGTTCTCAATTGGCTTGCTTAAAGCAATACAAAGAACATATCTAATCTCAGTTTTTACTGATTAGAAAAGCAATTCTTCTGGTTGTTTTTGCTACAACACTGAAAAAAACAACAAAACAACCAAAACTGAACAAAAAAACCAATCAGGATCTCTTTCCTTATATAACAATTACAGTTTAGAAAAATTATGGCCATTTCAATGCAGTGGTCAAGGGTTATCTGGAGTATTAAAATGAAATGTGTTCCTTTTCCACAAATGATTAGGAAGAAGAATAGTTCAAAGTGAATGCTTTTATAAAAGCTAGGGTGGGAAGTGATTTCATGAATCAGCATCCAAGGTCTTATCATCCTCACCCAAGCAAGAAGTACAATTAACTTTTACCGCAGCATCAGGAATGCAAAGAACTCTTCTCTAATCTGTCAAGGGGCACGAACCACATCATTAGATAACTACAGAACGGTATCGACATTTAAAGTAATTTCTGGTCACTTTTCACATGTAAACATGGAGCAATTGGAGGAAAGAGCACTCCAAGACACATATTCAAAAAAACACCCCAAAACCACAAAAAACCCCAACCTCTGAAAGATCCAACTCTTGGATAAGCACATACACAAAGAGATGGTGATTTCACAAATGTGAACATGAATTAGATTAATTCCAAGTAAATAACTGGTTTTTTTAAAAGGAAGGGACTCACACCGCAACAGATGGGAAAAAAAATGATAGTATGATACTAATTTTTAAGGCTGGCCTTCAAAAAGATGATCTTTATTTTCCACCACCAGTTTAAAAGTGCAAATGAATGCTACAGCAGCTCAGTTCATCTGACACACCTGACTGAGCACACAACGTGCTAATTTGGAGAATAACAAAAACTTTTCAAGCATCAAACCATATTTAGAATAAAACTTTTGAATTACAATAAGATACAAGATCAAGCACAGGTCATATAAAGGGAAGGGGAAAAAATGCAGCCAAAGAACCAATTACTGTCGTTTCAAATACTCTCTTTTCCCTGAATTAAATCAAAGGAAACATCAGCTCTCTGAGCTGTTTTCCTTCTACCAAAAAAAATACTTGTATTACATGTCATTTTATTTCTTTTTTCTCTTACCCTACTGTAGCATTCAGTTACACAAAGTAAACACATTATTTCCACACTTACCAGGGATTTTGAATCCTCAGGCTCTGTCAGACTCACATTTTCTGCAGAAGATGCAAGTGAAAGAGAATCAGGAGGAGAGCAATACTCTGGTTTAAGAATACTGCTTCCAGCACCTTGGTCTTGGGATTTTACAGGTAATGCCAAACTAGGAGGAGGTGATGCCTGAACATCTTCTTTTTCCTCCTCTTCCTCACCTCTGCTTCTGAATGCACTAGTGGAGAGAGGGTGTGCAGAGTCTGGTTGTGAAAATGAACTTCTAGTGAACAATGTTTGAGTTCTTTTAGCTTTTTCTACTTCTCCATTGTATTTCTGAGCATCGTCCATCTAGGAAAAAAAATGACAGTTTGGTAAATATGCACTTTAAAAACAAACAAGCAAACAAACCAAACCTCTTATCTTTCAGCAATCTAAATATTTAACAAAAGACCCTCTCCCTTTCATTCAAATTCTCATTCCTGTACCCACAACTAATTACCCACTTTAAAGAAGAGCAACATACTTTTCTCTTGAAGTGCCTGTAGAACAGACAGTCCAGCTTTTTTTATTTTTATTTTAAGATAAACTTGTTACAATTATCATCTTAGAATGATTTGCATTCTTTTGGGGTTTTTTTTGTTTTTGTTTTTTTTTAACTGAGACAAGCAGGGATATAGGAGAAAGCTCTGAAAATCTACATAGAAATCAAGAGGAGGGAATAAAAAGTATTTCTGTATTTCAGTGCTTTACTGACCAGACAAATTTTAGTTAGCATAAAATTTCAATTTCAACAAAGTCAGCAGAATGTGGAAATATATCACCTGAAACATTTGTCTTTAACACTTGATTCTGTTAATTTAGCTTCAGATTATTAGATCTGATGAAGGCAGGTTTTTCCACTAAGAAACACTGCGAAGACTTACTACAAGTAGTAAGATTATTCTACTATTTATCAGCCTTATTTCTAGGAGTGCCCTTAAGTACAGAAACACGAGTAAATATCTAACACCATGACAGAATTGCCCACTCTATTAACACAGACTCCAAACAACAGCAAATGATTAAAAAACAAACAAACAAACAAAAAAAAACAACAAAAAACCACACAACCCAAAACAACCCCAGAAAAACAAACAAACAAAACCCCAAAGTTAAAACTCTACTGTTCCCCCTGCTATGTAAGACCCGAACATTTACAAACTTCAGGAACTAAGTGGAATTTTACCGTGAATGACCGTGGAAGTGATGAGATTCCTCTTGAGTGGACACCAAAAGGTCTTGGTGTAACCACAGAAGTTAACCTGGAGGTGTCAGTTTTCTGGTAACTTCTCGGGAGCGAAGCTGAAACCCGAGCTGACCCAGTTTGAGCATTCACCGAGGAGCGTGGAGACAAAAGAGCCGAGCTCTGCTCCTCTGACAGGCTCTTTGGCGGAGTGGGAGCTTCCCGAGCGGCCAAGCTCTCTGACAGGTTGTCCTTGCTTGGTTCTGCCGTGCATGTGCTTTTGCTGTCCTTAGTGCTGTAGAAGGTATCTTCTTCCAAAAGGTAATCTTTTACTGAGGACTGTGTAGAAAGTGCTTTTTCTTCACTAAATACCTCGTCATTCACTGAATACATCCATCTGCGTTCATATTTTTGCTGCCCACAGGAGTCTTGATCTCTGTCCTCCCTATGGGGACAGAGTGCATTAAAATACCAAAATGACCTGACAAACAAGCAGGTCCTAAGTCTTTTGACTACTGACTGTTCATAGCAGAGTAAAAACCAAGAAACACATTTCCAGAAAATGAAAATTAATAGCATCATTTTTATATATTAGTATTTTAATATATTTTTAGTTTTACTTTCTTCCCTGTCCTCCCCATTTCGACACTCCCAGAACTGTCACATTATCAGGTTGCTACCATGACAAAAATCTCTTTTGCTAAGAAGATGATACAAATAGTCAAGTTACATATCCCCAGAAAGTCAGAGCTTATTGAGGAAAGAATGGGAAGAAGGTTCACTGATTGAACTGTAAAGGTCTCCTGATGTCTCTGCTCTACGAAAATGCTATACTGAACATTACATAACAAAATAAGATGGTGTCTTAAAGTTCAGATTATTTTTTCCTGCTCTTTCTTCTTCTGCCATAAAGGGACAATTACTACAGAGAAAATATTTATCACATCATCTTTAAGATTCTGATGATACTGGACATTCAATGCTATTAAACTTCTGTAATTTTATTCAAGAGACTAATTTCTGTCCTCACAACTAAGTAGGAAAAAAAAATAATAGAGAAACTCAAAAAAAATTTTATTTAAGACTTATTTAAATTTCTTCTATGAAGGGAATATGCACATGGCATGTATTCAACTCAGTCATGTATGCAGTTTAAAAAAAAAAAAAAAAAAAGATGAGTGTCACCGATAGAAACAGTTCTGTGCTACTCAGTTCACACTTCCTACTCTTTGGAGAGGATCTTGTTCTGTACCTACCCAAAGGAATAATTGGGAATAGGGTAAAGGATTACAGCTCTGTGATATGCACTAAAATCCTTCTTCACAGAGGCTTAAAGAATAACAAATGCAGTGGTGGAGGAAGGAGAAATAGTCAAGTTGATCCAAGAACAACAAAGGCAATTATCCAGTTCAACACTATTGTTTTAACCTCGTAAAATGGATGCAAACACTGACTTGTCAATACATTTATTTTTGGATAGCAGAGTAAAACATTGTTTATAGAGTAAGACTGTTTAACATTATGTGAAAACAATGTATTAGGGGACCACAGTCTACCCTTCAATTGCCTAGATTTCTACACTATAATTTGCAACTAAAATTGTTGAGAACTATGCAGAATCAATTGCACGTTGCCAGTAAAAGCTGCTCAAGAATTCAAGGGTTTTAAATGTTAGCATTTTCATTTTTTCAACATAATACTCCCATTAGGGTCATTACCTCTCCTGCTGCATTTCTTTTAGTGACTTGTTGCTCCTTTCAGACACCTCAGAGGCTCTCCTTTCTATTTCTTCTCTCTCTTCCTTTTTCTTTTGCAATTCAGAAGTGAAGGTTTTCCTACGATTCTTCCATTTTGCTAGATCCTACAAGAATAATGTGAATGTATAAAATCAGATTTTACTCAAGACCTTGTAAATCCCACCACATGCTACCTACTGCCGTGATTCTGCTGATATGTCTGCACTAAGGCCGTATTTTCATGCCCCTTGCCCCTAAATGATAAGAGGCCTCATATTTCAGTCAGGGTTACAGGTTCACTGCCTGGTAAAGGCAAAAATTTTAATTACTGCCCTATGAGTGGAAAAGAACATGCTTTGTCCTCCCCCTCCCCCCCCCGCCATTATCTATTTAATTCTAGAACACTTCACGCAATGAAACACAATTTAAAACTAATGCAAATGCCACTTGTACTTCTTTGCTGTAGGCTTTGGAGTTTGGGAATTTTTTTTTATTTTTTTTATTTTTTTTTCCAAATCACTAGTATGTTAGACTGATACATTAACTTGAGAACAAACATGCCTTTAATCCCAAATTGAAAGCATACACTTCTGTATTTTCTTCATTTCTGTTAAACCACAACAGGAACTGGTAATATTCTCCATGAAATACCAGAGCTGGGTTAGGAGACATACTGAATTTTAAAACTGAGATGCATTAAGGAAACAACTATGAACTGCTTGCTCAGTGTTCTGTTCTTAATTTCAGCTTTTTTTGGTAATCCTTTCCAACAATAAATTTTAATAAAAAAAAAAAAAAAAAAAAAAAAAAAAAGTCTTTAACCTTATGATGCTGTCCAAAGCTATCACATCAATTTGCAAGCTGGATTTAAAACGAAATTATTGAGGGATAGGAGCCTCAAGAAATTGCACAAGGAAGCATTATCTCCTTCCCTTCTCCCAAAGGATCAAATATTCAAGACATTCCAATTGTTTCACAAAAAAGTACTCACAAATTTCAGGTAACACATCAGTGTGCCTTAACTTTTCTTTATGTCCACAGAAATCAAGCCTGAAGGCTTTATTACAATACATACAAGCCTTATCCTGAAGAATTCATCAGATACTTATGATGTTTGAAATAATTTCAGTTCTGCATTAGACAGACATCTCTAAAACCATGAGTTTAGTTGCACGAGATAGATCATTTTAGAACATAGCCCCACAGGCTGCTGTACGCATGCCAAAGCCTCTTTTCTAGGGACACTGAAGGTAGCCAGCATCCAGTCCTTCAGCAAGATATGTGAGGAGAGGCGAAAGAGAATTTACTTCTTGCCACTGCAGATCTTGTTCTTGCAACTGTTCTTTTATCCTTTGTAGCTCTTCGTAACGGATTTTGCGCAGTGACTGCAGCTCCTCTGCACTGACATCATTCAATGATTTACTCCTAGAAAGAGAGAGTACTCAGCTTTATCATGTCTTAGCCATCATTTATGAAAGCAAAACCTTAATGAGCGAGAGATTTATATTAGTACAACTAAGAGCTCTTGAGTGTTACTTTGTATAGAGCGGGAAACATACAGGCATCCAAACGAGCAAGAAGGATGGGATGTGCTCTACTGCCAGCACTCAAGTCAGCAGTTGTGTATTTGAGCAAATAAAATCAGGTTAAGGGAATAAGCAGCTCTGTAGCAGCATCTCCATGTAGATCACTCACATCTGAGCTCCTCATATCTGACAGCTACTTCTGTCACTCTCTTTATTGACCTTACTACTTTCTTTGACCTAAACCACATGCCCCCTCCTCAAGTCCAAATTCGCATCCTTCCACTTCTCTCCAGCAGCAATCCCAGAATCACCTGCCATTCATTCCTTTCTCAGGTCAATCATAAAACCAAGTAGGTTACTGATGCACATTCCTAAAAGAAAAAAATCCATTCACTGCTAAATGCTTAGTTAATGTATTATCATGTGCCCCATGAGCCTGTTACTCCTTTCCAAGCCTCCCTGATGCTTCCCATTCAAACTGGGATGGCTAACAGAGCCATTGTCTTACTAATTTCTTCAACATGGCTACAAGTTTCCCCCATGAACTCCTACTCACTAGCTCCCTTTAATCTAAATTCCTCAAATGCCACTTTTCATGCTTTTTCTTCCACCTCTCTCCAATGCTATTTTCTCCTTTATTCTTTCACAGTGCATTGATAAACATCACAGGACTTTTAGTTTAGGTATAGGACAGTGCTCCTGCTCAATGCTGACCAAAAGCCTCCAAAACACCAAGCAAAATGCAGGTGTTTCATCGAGAGGTTCAATGCTGTACTATAAAAGGAGAGCTAGGCTTCTGGGGTTTTTTTAATTTATTTATGTTTTCAAAAATACTTCTGTTTGCATTTTTGCAAACAAAATCTGAATGATGGAGAGGTGTAACCAAGTTCTAACAAGACTTGAAAATGGGGCATTTCTCTGATATGACAGAAAATTTATGTTAAAACTATAGCTGACTCAGCACAGTGTCTTGTTCTAATCTGATCTTACATACCAAGAGAGCTCTGAACTAACAGACTCTCTCACTTCCTCCCAAGAGGCCCAAATCACTTTCACTGGTAACATAAGACTGTGGCCTTGAAAAATAAAGGCTATGGGCATTAACTCGTTATATTTGTTTCCTGTTTATTTTCTGAATGGGAGAGATGCCCAATCTAGTGAAAAATCTCCTGGTCATGATTACTGAAACTCTTTTCTTGTACAGTTGTCTCTCCTTGCCTCCCCCCCCCCCGACACCTTCTTCCTGGTTATGTCACATGTCACATGTAGAACTGGTTTTGGTTAACAGAACTGTACCAAGTATAAAAGTTATTCCAGAAAATGTATATGACTAGGGTTTCCTTTTCCTTTTCTCAAGTTTTTGTATCTTCCTACAACAAAACAGGAAAATTTGGACCTAAATAAATATACCTTAAGTAAAGGTATATTCATATCAAGGAACAGGATGTTAGTTGCAATTCTAGTCTTAGCTTCAAAATCTAACCAGTGACCTAGACCTTCTCAGTCTCCCTCTCCTAATACCTAACATCTTCTGAAACATTTCTTGCTTCTTCTGAAAGTGTTTAGTCAAACATGTTTTGCCTCATGGTGAAAATAAATAAGTAAATAAATGTAAAATTAAAAAATTATTTAGAACACTATGCATAAATCAAATACTGTAAGCTGAAAATTATTTCTCTTTTGCTCACAGTACATCATAATCAAGGTCTAAATTCAAATGGCACTAATTAAAATGCTTACCATTTGGGATTCAATAACCTGGAGTATTTAAAATAACCACAGAGCATTCATCACTGACATGATAAATGCTACACAATTAGTTATTTTCAGATTCTATCTGTACAGCCTTTGAAATAAATACTAATAGTAAATAAATGCTAATAGTAAATTTACTAATCTTCCTTTATATTTATGAATGTTTTAAAGCCTCATTTAAATATAAAACACCAAGTACTTCACTTCATCAGGAATAAAATATAAAAGATTATTTTCAAAATGCCTGACACCCATGACTTGGATACTCTAGGTGCCAGGGAGAACTTTTTCCAGATGCATAGCTTTTAGTCTTATATCCATTACATAAACTGCTCAAGCACAGAACAACAAAGCAGCATGCACAAGTTGTTTTCAGCATGAGTTCTTAACTACTGTGCATGCATGCAAATTTAAATAGGCAAAAATAGCGTTATGATCTTTCAAGCTTTTATAAAACTTACCCTTGCTCATCAGAAAGCTTTTGAAACAGTCTGAGAAATCAGAAACCAAAAAAGAAAAGATTCAGTGTCTTGATATTGATAACAACATTAACACCATCAGTACACTAGCACTTCCACTAAGTGAAGGGGAAACTGAAAGCTCGAGGACCAGCCAACACAGAACAGCATATCAGAGATCTGACACTAGTCAAAAAACAGATTAGGACTTGCACGATGTGCAAGTCAGGCAGAAAACTGACAGAACAAGGCGACCTGCAAGTTTCCAACACTTCTGATTTAGCAGTACTGCACACATAGAGCCTTGTATTAATTGTGCCACTTATTCTAGTGCTGCTGAACAGCATGATGCTCAAAAGATACTCATTTCAAGAAATGAAAATTATTGCCAACTTGAGTCCCAAAAAGAAGTCTGGCTTACAGAGGCTGTTTTCTTGTTACTTCAACAATTTCTGATAGTAAATGAGAGTAAAGCTTGGAATGAATGAGAATAAAAGGCCCTATGCATACACAAGTTTAGCACATTTGGTGGAAAGCCAAATTAATCCAGTGTGATTCAAGAGGATTTTTAGCATTCTTGAATATGAGTATTTTATTGTACTGAATGAATCCTTAAAGTGTGAAATATTTTCAAGCGCCTCAGAAATATTCCTCAGTGAAGCTCAAACTTTGTTAACAGTATTAAGCTTAAAAATTAAATGCAGCAACACCAAAGTATCAACTGGAACAGGGAAGTGTCTTAGTCACAAAGTAATGATGCACAGCTGGGAGAACTCCAACTTGCAATGCCGTATTTTCAGAGCTAAGGAAACATTTGAAACATCACTCCCCAGCAGATACAAAATCCAAAGGACAGCTAGGAAGTAGTTAAAAATAGTATTCAGAGAAGAGAAATTTTGCATATACCAAGAAAGGATTAGGGGAAGTATTAATCAGGACTGTACAAAGGGGAAAATGTTGGCAGAATAAAATACGTCACAGTGGAATTTTATATTACATAGGCATACAACTTGCATGCACCATGACTCTGGGGAGGCAAAACACTAATGATTTTTTTTTCACCTCACCTAATCATCTCAAAACTGTGGCAGGACAGTTTACAATCATTTTCAAACTCAGGTGCAAGCAAGAATATCATCACGCCCATTTCTGGAATTTGTCATTATAAAGCATTCATGTGTCTCAGGAGTGTTTTTACTGAATATATTGGGAAAAAAAAAAACAACAAAACAAGTATTTCTAGCCTCTACAGTCTTTCCAATCACTATTCCTGTTCACTCATGGAAAGAAACTTAGGCAGAACTTCGAGCCTGAAAAAGTGGTAACATTTTCTCTAAAATAGCAGCCTAAAACTAGAAAACATTGCAAATTTTTGTTGAAAATATGGTATTGCAGTCATGAGCTTCTATTCAAAGCAAATAAAAAGCCTGTCCAGGACGCCACGAACAAATAGCGGATTGGCACTCTACGAATGGTTCAGCACAAGAATACTTCAGCTTTTCTGAATGGAAAGGGTTCAGCTGCACTCAAGCGCAATCCGTGCAGGACACAACCTGACCTCTCCACCATTTGCCGTTTCTTGTGTCTAATTTTGCTGGCTTCCCTGATCGCTTCCCACTTCTTCCAGTCTTCTTCACTGCATGGACCTGGGATGAAATTTACTGGCTGGATGTTGCTTCCCACCTTCCAAGATTCAATCTTGCGGGTCAGCATATCGTCCTTCTTATGGTGGGAAGAAGGCGACAGCACTCTGCCGTTGCTCTTTCTTTCCTCTGGTGTTGTGTTTTTTTCAAGTAAACACAGAAATTTGGACCGGATCTCCTCTGGAAGACTCCATGGATCAGGAAAAAGTGCCGGGTGATACTTGTCTGGAGCGCCTGATAAAGGCACCTCTTTTTTCTGAGAGAGGATTTTACGAAAAATCATGTCATCCTTTTCCAAATCTGGAATAACGGGTTGACCCTCTCTGGGTTGCAGAATTATCTCACCCTCCAAGGGAGGCTCCTGCTCAGAGAATTTTTTTAAATACCGGGGGTCTTGGAGAACAACTGGATTCACATGGAAAGCCCCAGTTTTCCGAACGAACAAGTCATCATTTTCTAAATCTGGATACAGATATCCATTTTCTGTGTCTCCTTGCTTGCATCCTGGTACAAAGGAAATATTCTTTCTACATTTTATGAGCCTAGGGCCGGAGGTAGGATCAATTTTAGTCTTCGTTTCAGAAGACAAGTAGTCAGAGTATTTTTGCAGGGCCTGAAGTAACGAAAACTGACTGAAGCATATAAAACAAAAGGAGGGAAGTAAAAATATCATTAACTAGCAAGAGACAAGCAGATCACAGTGTACTGAGATATACATCTGGTTTAGACTTGCAGTATCCCGAGCAGTACAGATACACCTCTTGGCATTCAGCAACACTTAACCGTAGCACAGCACATGTCAACCAAGGTAACGGGATCACGGCATACTGACCTGCTCAGAAACAGCACACTTACATGCTCTGCTCACACACAAAGCCAGGAACCCTATGCAGCATGTTACTCTTTTGCATTTACATGTTTCAGAAGACCGGCAACTTACGGATATATTTAAAAAAAGACCAAACCAAAACAACAACAAAAACAGAAAACCAACCCAAACCAAAACCAAAAAAGCCAACCAACCAACAACCCCCCCCCCCCCCAAAAAAAAAAAGGCAAAACAAAAAATAACCAAACAACAACAACAAAACCAACCAAACCACCACAAACCACCCCACAACTACAACCAAAAGAGTAATAACCAAAGAAGCGTGACATCACAGGACTTGGTTTAATTTTGTTTAGCTGTTGCATATCCAGCCATTTCTTTCTGATGTGGTAAGAGTACAGCTCATGCAGCAATATCAACCTGGGCTGATCAGAAGCCTCCAAGATTTTTCCTTCTGCAATCTGTGACAATGAGCTTCCCACATATTCAGCAGTTGGCTTATAGTTCTGATCCCTTCTGCAACTACTGTTCCAGTCAAAACTTGGTCGATTAGCAACAATAGCAGAGCTTTGTTTGCAAGCAAATTCCTCATCCTCAGAATCTGATTTCTTTCTACTGTGCAGCAGCATAAAGAATCAGCAAAGGGAAAGAAAAATAAAGTATACTCAATTGAGTAAAATGCACAGAGATAACAGTGTATTGAAAATAATGTTTCAATTCTTAAAACAAAAAACACAAAACAAAAAACCCAACCAACCAAAAAAAAAAAAAACTACACAAGAAAACAAACCACATCCTGCTGCTACACTGGCAATAAAAATGAAAAACTCACACAACTACACTTTATTTATAGGTTTTGCACACAGGAGAGAAACAGGGGCATGCATGAAAACGCACCTGAACCCTTGAATCTCTTTATACCAGGGTTTAAAAGAGGATTTTCTGATTTTTTTCCACAACAATTCTTCTTCTGGAGTCCAAAACTTAGGAAGAAATTTGTCAAAAGCAACAACTGTATTTGCTGCTGAAGAACTTAGCTTGCGAAAATAGAGATCATCTTTTTCAATATTTGGGATGCCTATTTCTTCTTCTTCGTCCTCATCAAAATACCCAGATAATTCTGAAGGAATGTTAACTCTCGGTTTGTTTTCCTCTTTAGTATCCAACTGCCTCTGCCTCCTCTGGTTACTGTTCAAAATACCCAATCAGTTAAGATATTTTAGTAGCAACTTGTCATAAAGAATACAGAAAGACATGCTTTTTGGTTCAGGAGTTCAACCTTACGAATGAAGCAATTAGTTCTCAATTCCACCACTGCAGCACCAGAAAAAAAAAAAAAAAGTTAAAGGGTTATAAAAGCATCCTATTGCCTCCAGCAAAAAAAACCAAAACCAAAGTTTGACAGAGAAGGCATAACAAATTATCAGCTGTGTTAAAATGCTGATTAGAAGGCTAACTTTATGGAGTTATTTATGGACTGCAATTTAGGTAATACAATAGTTACTGGATCTCGGATTAGTATCTCTGACCTCAGTGGTTCAAGCACTGCAGCTAGTGGACCAGCTGGATAACTTTCTTGCGAACAACATTTAGGAGAGTCATTGTGCAACACGAAATGATGTCCAGGCGCAGCAGAGCTTACAGGGCTCTTTTTGACTAGAAATCTACGGTTTGCTAAGTCATCCATAACCACGTCGGGCAGCCTTCTTTCATCTTCTGAATCAGAGCCACTGTCATACTCATAGATCATCTGGAGGGAAGGTGGATTTGTGAGCCCACACTCTGCTCTGCTATTTTGGCAGGAAGCTACAGGATTCCTTTCACGTCCACTGAGGTTGACCAAAACAGGAATAGAATGAAGACCGTGAAGTCACAAAGACAATGATGAAACCCAAGACCTACCCACTAATTTCATCTGTATGCACCAAGAAGCTGGAAAACTGAAATTCATCACCGTATTTTGGAAGGTTTTAATGAGAAACTAAAACCACAGTCCTATCTCTTGTGAACTCGTATTTAAGATCATTTAAATCCCCTCCACCTGGAATCTGACCAATCAAAACATCATTCAAAGACCAGAAAACTAGTTATGAAGAACAAAGTAAAATAACAGAACTTAACCAGAACAACCACGCAATCAGCCCAAAACATTCCCCGTTAAAATATGGAAATTCAAACGCTTTACTTTATATTGCAGCAACAGCAACTTTTTTTTCACTAATAAAGAAATCTTTTCTTTAACAAGTCCTAAGTCAAAGTCCACTTTATTAAGACTGCACACCAGTACCTTGAAAATGTTCCATCTGACTCTGTGATGGGACTTGCCCAGCTCCTCCTGTTGTCCTCATTCTTCTCTGTCCTCTTCTTCCTTAAGGGCGCTGGCACATAAGCCGCCTGCTTGTTTTTGTTGGGTAAGAAGCGATTGAAGTCAGCGGTAGGTTTCGGTTCAATCACAGAAATCCTACGGTAAGACCTGTCATCTTTATGGGAGTCATGCATTTTGAAAGGCAGTTCTGAGTCCGTGTCACTGTCGCAACCTTAGAAGAAAGGGCAGAAAAGGGAAGGCACAAACATTATTTATTCTATAGGCACAAGCTTCTAGCTAAGAACTTACACCAGAATCTTCTAAAATCAATTTAATTCCATATTTGGGATGTTTTGGCTGTGAATTTACTGGGCTACTGACAGGATAGCAAGAGAGGTTATTTTTAGAAGATTGTGGCAAAGCTGCGATAAGATCCATTAAGCTGAGTTTGATTTGCATGTTCCTGCTACATTTGTTCCATTCTTTCACTATCACTGCTCCCTGCAGGAGACAAAGCACTAACATCTAGACTGAGGACATAAAACAGCAGAGAAATTTTTAATTAAAAAACCATACCTGCCACTGAAATTTACTAACAAAGACAAGCTACCTGCACCAATGTGCTCATCTCATCAGATTAATGCCCAGTAGAAGCCCAGGGTAGGTCACATATCTAGCATATCTACATGTTGCTTTGCTCAGACCAGAAAAACTGCATGGTGGTCTTGGCCCAGTGATTTTATGTTATTCACATGAAACAAAATCAAAAAACTTGCTATTTTTATAGCTTTAAGTTAGACTACAGATTTGTATTGAATTTTAAAACTGGAAGGAAATTCAGGTTAGAGTACAGCTGTAGTGATCCAATGTCAGGAACTTTCTTCTAGCTACCTTTTATTCCATAAGGAACTAAAGTAACTGAATAGTAGTTGTTACTTCTGTAAGCTAGTCAGGAAAAACCCTATTGAATACTGAATATTCACAAATGGAGTGAAGACACAGAAGCCTGACCTATCCACACTAGGAAAAAGACAAAAGACTTTTGCAAGTGTTAAATTTTAGGTGACCCCATCTAGAAACTATGGGAAAACACCCTCCACATACACACACCCTAATGCTGCAGTGACAGTGAGAGTCCCAGCAACACTTCCTAGGAAAATTCACATGAGCATTGCTTTGTTTCTATCAACAGCTGAAGGTCAATATTTGCTTAAGCAAAATGCAACTGCAGGACTTGCAAACCTGAAGATGCCTTTCAAGCCAATTTAAGTACTGGGCACCCAAAGTACTAGGTCCACACATTGTCTTGTCCCACACTTACAAGACATAGGTCAACAAAGGATTTCAAAGAGGAAAACATACCTTCACTTCCACCTTTCAAGGTTATATCTGACGAAAAACTTGTAGAGGATCTTGAACCAAGAGAGTCCAAGCTATCGAAGGAATCGTCTCTTTTATGGCTAGTGGAAGATGAAAAGGGCTCTCCCCGGTCAACGTACCAAATATCACCGTACCCACTGTCCCTGCCACTTCTGTTCAGGTGGCTGGACTCTTCAAGTGCCTATGAGAGTAAGTTAAATTACTGCAAAAGACCTTGCAAAAGATTAAAATGTTATCTGTGAGTTGTCACCCCAAAAAAAGTAAAACATATTTTGAGTTCACAAATGACCTGTAACAAAGACTATTAAAACCCCTAAAAACAACATACACAACAGCTTGGATAGGAGATTCAATGCAAGGTCTTAAATTTCTCTTATTTCAGCCAAAGGGAATTCAAGACAGGGGTCTTCACAATGTACCACACCAATCATAGCAGGTAGATTCTGAATTTCATGATTGTAAGGGTAGCAGAACCACCACACTGTAAGCTAAAAATTATTCCTTTCATATAGACTTTGACAGCATGCAAAACAAACAAAATAACTGGCTATGCCCTCCAAACTAAGAATAAAATTAAACCCCCAAGAGATTGTCTAGAATTGATGCTGTAATGTATGACAAAGTATAAAATTCAGTCTATTTGTTTATTATTCTTTTTGGATTCCTTACCTTAGTCAACGCTTGCCCTAATAACTTCTCAAATGCTTTAAGACTGAGGTATGGACCATTGTAATGAGGGTTACTTTGAGCTTTTCTCCCAAGCCAGTATAATGTAATCAATACCTAAAAATCAAACAAACAAAAACCAAGTACAATCTTAATTACTTTGCTCTCGTACCATGTACGAGTATAAAAGAATTTCAGTGTGCTGTTAAGAGATGTTTCCCACAATGAATAGTCAAATTTTGTTTATTAGCTATGATATCCATTAAAACCAATTAACGAGTGTTACGATCCATCTCATGTATCTCCAGTAAACAAATTATTTGGGAAAGCAAGCTGCATAGAGATCGTTGTAAGACAGCACTAATTTGCATCAAATAAATGAAGAGCTGAAGAATAAGATAAACATGACAGTGCCATAAACAGAAGTGGTTTAAAAATATTTTATCAGAATTAGTGTGAAATTGTTTCAGAAAGCACTGAAGTCTTACGTTTTTCACTCTTCTGTTGGTCTCCTCTGGTCTGAAGCAGGGCAGGGAGGGAGAAAAACAAAAGAAAACAAAGAAGTTTTTAAATATCTGACTTAAATTTTAATTATTTTTCAAGATTTAAAATGTTTGAAGCCCAATTAGAGGCCTGTATAAAATATGCAACTATGACTCTTCCAAAAGACGTAAAAGCATTTCAATTTGAATTCATAGCCATAACTCTGCACTATTTCAATCATTACATATAAAGCAAGAAACTAGCTTATATCTCATTTTCTGATTTGAAAATTACTGAGAAAGGGTCTAGTCTTTATGTACCTAAGTTTTTTATTTAGAAAAAAAAAAAAGTGGAAAATAAGCTAATGACTTTGGGAAATACAGTCTCTATTAGACAGGAAGATCTTCAGTTCCATATGAAAGTGAACTCAATGGTTACTTTTTCCCTGCTTATATTACAGACTCTAATGTATTTGCCTTAGACACAGACATCTTCAACATAGAGAGGATTTTTCATACAAAAAAAAAAAAAAAAATCAGCAACTGAAACTGGGACATATGGAGAGAGATGTCATAGGGCTGAAAAGAGGGCTATGGTTTGTTTTTATGTAAGGTACATGTTTCTCAAAAAAATATTTAATAGATATGCAGTCACTAACATTAGTAAACTTTTATATATATATATTTAGTCAATTTGTGGCACACCTTGAAAGTGCACCCATGCGTGCTCAGTTGTCCTGCTCTCCTCCTGGTCATTTGAAGAGCAAGAAGAAACTTTTCAGATGGGAGCCTCCCAAAGGTGGCGTACCACAGACTCAGTCCTCAGGTGTAAATATTGAGGGCTAGACTGCATACAGCAGCTGAATGACACTCCTACCCTCGCTGCCAGGGGTTATGGAAGGACAGATGGCTTAAACACGCTGAAATAACTTTTCACCTGCCCCAGATGCTGTTGGTTTGTGGCTGGTTCAGGAGGAAGCTTGACACCCAGCATGGTGAGGGGGTTCAAACTAAAAAGCAGAGAATATACAACAGCAGAAAAACACACGCAGAGCCTTGTAACAGGTCAGGCCAACAATGTTTCAGGGTACCTATCCTGCTTCTGGCCATCTAGGAACGAACTACTGAAAGGTTGCAAGGAAAAGGTAGAATAAACTGTTCTGGGGAAGGTTACGTGTTAGCAAAATGATGACAGGACCTGGACAGCACAGGTGACACTCTTCACAGAAATACAATACTTGATGCAACATGACAACTAGCAGGAACACAGACCACCCCTCCTTCTATTTCTTCCTAGTTTGAGAGCACCCACTCCCACCTGACGTGGCTGTAATGTGATTTAAGGTGATGGGCACGGCAATCAGGCTGCCAGGAACACAAAGTCCTCAGAATGAGCTGACTGGCTCAGTCCTCACCCCCAGATTCCTTAATATCACATGCCAGAGATGCTACTGGCTTTGTAGCTGGTGACGACTTTTTCATGGACAAGAAGGAACCTTTTTCTCCTTTAGTGAGAAATATTTACATTGGGTAAAAA